>OX424448.1:18255041-18357357 GCA_949152495.1 Lasius fuliginosus | reverse complement strand
AAATGTCCAGGCTACGTCATTCTTCAGGATAATAGTGTAAACATTTTGAAGGAACATAATCATCCAAAGTTACCATTCATCAGACTACAGATTGAAATGAAAGGAGAAATGCTAAGACTCTCTCGAGAAACTAATACTGGACTAAAAGAAATCTTTGATTCAGTTTGCAGAAGGTAAAATTATTTTATTTTTTCTATACATTTTATCAAAACTTCTATGATTTATAGCATAATGATTTCGAAATATTTTGACTTGATTGTTTCAAGATATCTTTAGTAGTGAAATATTGTGATTTATAGGAATACGTTATCTCTGATATTTCAGAATATTATTATTTCTATTTTGAGACCTGCCTACATCTTTAGCAACTTGAGTTTTAATGTTTGTTAGTGTTTCGATGTCTTGATTTTATATTTTTATGCAAGAAGACAATTTATGTACCAGAAATATTATTCTTGAATAGATCATATAATTTTATAACAATTGGATTTTATAGCTTTGATGTTCAACATCTTGATCTTGATTTGAAAACTTTAAAACTTCTTAGTTGTTTTCTTATTAACTAAAATTTTAGATAAAATAAATCCTGTATAAAAATCCGTTTGTTGATTTGTAAATCCAATTGTTGATTTATAAATCTTCAATGCATAATTGTTTGAAGAAATAAATATCAGGAGACAAATATTTTTTATCAGCTCTTTTAAGAATTTCTTTAATACAGTTTCGTGTTAAATTATTATTTATAACTTTTGCATTCTTAATGTTGGATGCATCCACAATTTTTTTAATAACTCTAACTTCAACGGGTGCAATATCATGTTTTGAATTTTTTAATTAAAATAATGATTTTTGAAGGTTTATTAATGTACCTACAATAATCCCAAAAAACTTATCTTCTAAAAAAGGTAAAAAAAAGGCGCCAAAAGTATAGACACGCCACTAATGAAAAATTATTATATGTATTTACAAAATAGTGTTAGTCTAAAATTAAACCTTAATACATATAAATACATACATTTTTTAAGGTTTAATTTTAGAATAATACTATTTTGTAAATACATATAACAATTTTTCATTACTGGTGTGTCCATATTTGGCGCCTCTTTTTACCTTTTTTTCAAAGGTAAGTTTTTAGGAATTATATCATTCTTTTTTGTATTTGATAAACATCTTTATTTAAATAAGCAAAGAACCTACCACCACTTTCATCATATTTCATTAAAATACGACGATCCTCTATGCTTACTATCAAGTAACTTATTAGATCAATCCTTCAGACTTCTTTGTTATTTTTATTATAAAAAATAACGGATAATTATAAATTAATGTGTCATTAAAAATACAGGATGTTTCAGGAATGGTCAGTATTTTAGGACATAATTGTACACATCATTTTAAAAAAGTTTATATAATCATGTGTTCCATTCTGACTGGTTATAAAGATACAATGTGTTCAAACTTAAGAACGAATATATTTATTAACTTAGTAGAACTAAATTCTGTGAAACAATTACGTAAAATTTTAAGCTTACACTAAATTTTCAAATATTCTACCACCGACCTTAATGTATTTTACAACTCGAACGCGAAGGTTGCGTGTGTTTTTTCTAGTTTGTCCAGTTTATATTTTTTTTATTTTTTATTTTATTTTAATTTTTTGTCAAATTCATAACCATAATAACAAGAAACAACGAAAATTTAATGTAATTGTTTTATAGAATATGATTCTACTAAGTTAATAAATGTAGTCGTTCTTAAAATTGAACACGCTGTATCTTTATAACCGTCCAGAATAGGACACATATTTATATAAACTTTTTTTGTCTAAAATGATGTGTATAATCATGTTCTAAGATACTGACCATTTCTCCTAAAACACCCTGTATACTTATTATTCACAATACTTCTTAATCCATTGATGAAAAATCGTTGCTGCTTATCTAATTCATTAAATATATGAATAAAGCCGAAAAAATATGTTATATATAATTCCATTTTTAATAGCAAAGACAAATTATTGCGATTTACCTAAATATTTTTTGCACTTACGAATAATAACAGAATATGAAGCATTGTTCATGAAATTGCTAATACATGCTGATACAGAGTGAGGCAAATAAAACGTTACAAATAATATCGAAGAAAATACTGTCTGTAGAAAAAAATGTTTCAAACAAAAGTGGTATGGGATCAAGAGGGACATAAAGTATCATAGTCATTTCTTTGCTGTCTTGCTTTTTCATCAAGATATAAAGCTTATCTTCGATTTTTTAAATGGGATGTCCAACAGTTCTTTTCGGATTTTGATAGAATATCCAATGATGAGTAAAAAAGTATTATACTATATAAAGTATAAAGTGAATATAAAGTATAAAGTGATTTACGAGATATTTTATACTTTAATTTGACATAATTTTACATAAACTATAAAATATCTCGTAAAATATTCAATTTTCGATAATCTTACCTTAATACTTCTATGTACAAAATAATGAGAGGAATCAATTGGTATAAAGAAAACACATAGTTGTTTTTAAGAAAAAGTATGTAATTTGCAACTAGCAGCTAAATTTTTTTTTTAAACAACTGTATGTTTTCTTTATACCAATTGACTCCTCTCATTATTTTGTACATAAAAGTATTGAGGTTATCGAAAAATGAATATTTTACGATATTTCATAGTTTATATAAAATTATGTCAAATTAAAATATAAAATATCTCGTAAACTATTAACTTTATACCTTATCTAGTATAACACTTTTTTACTCACCGTTGGATGCTCTATCGAAATCCGGATAGGAATGTTAAACATTCCATTAAAAAAATCGAAACTGACCTTCATATCTCGATAAAAAAGCAAGGCAGAAAAAGTGACTATGATACTATATGTCCCCCTTGATACTATACAACTTTTGTCTGAAACATTTTTTTCTATAACCAATATTTTCTGCAGAATTAATTTGTAACGTTTTATTTGCCTCACCCTGTATACAGGGTGTCCCATTTTTAAGTTTACAGTGCTATATCTCGCAAACTACTAATTTTATTGAAAAATGTTTCAGATAAAAGTTGTATGGCTTCGAGAGGGACATAAAATGGTGGCAAAGATTTGACCTTGGATAATTGTTTGAAGGTCATGTAAAGGTCACCTTTAATTTCTTAAATGGAACCATCTATTTTTCATTGCGTGAGACCCCACCGTATCTCTTGATTATCCTACAATGTACTTTTATTTACATTTGCATCACTTTAATGCCTTAACATATTGACTTTTGTATATATGTTTTAATAACATATTGCCTTTTATTCGCATTTTTATTTAACAGTAAAGGAACAGTTGTGTCTATGTGTATTAGGCTGGTTCTACAATAGTGTCGTAAGTCGTGTCGTAACGTAGCCGAAATCCAATGAGGAGAGCTCGTTTTCGAAAAAGAAATTCTCCGAGCTCTTCTCATTGGATCTCGGCTACGTTACGACATACGACACGACTTACGACACTTATTGTAGAACCAACCTTAAGATATATATTACTATCAAGTGAGAAACTTCAACTAAATTTCTTCATTTATGTCACAACTATATTTATTTTGATTGCTTATTTCTATTAATATTGTTTAAAATATTATTTTATTAATATACTTTAACTATATCTTTCTTTTTTGCTAAATCAATTTCTAATATGTTGCTACTCAATTTTATATTAATTTTAAAATCATATAAAAATATACGAATTTTTTCTATTGCACTTGATTACTGTTAATCACAATGAATAAATAAAAGTCATTCAAAAATTATAAAAATCAATCAATTTGTATGTTTGTATGATTTTCATTATGGTTTTTATTATAATACTGCATTATATTTACAATATCTCTCTTTTTTCTAGCAATCCAGATGCAGCACAATATTTAAGTTTTCCATCTATAAGATGTAGCATGCATCGTGAACGTATAAACAGCCGTACCTGATACTTTAGCATCATTATATGATATTTTAAAAAACTCTGATATTATGCAAAATATCTTTAAAGAAAACATCATTACAACTAATGGAAAAACTGCAATAATTTTCAACCAATTATTTACTACAAGCATTATCTTCAACTACTGAAATCTATGTGGATGGAACTTTTTCCGTAAGTATAATTGCCTTTTGTAATTAAGAAATTTTATCTAAATTTCTTGTAGAGTTTTTATAAATCGTATTTAATAAATAATACGAAGTAGGCAATATAAAGTCGGCGCGGTAAGACAAGCACAAATGATTATAAATTCATCTGAAGTAAAACGAACGCAAATAATCATAACATAATTAAAGGTACATATAATATACAAAGTCCTACGTTTCGATCCATTTTCGGATCATCTTCAGCATGCATGAGAACGAATTATCAAGTTAAAGAAATTAATGATAAAAGATAAAAAATGCAATCACAATAGTTTGATTATCATAAAAACCAAGGATGTCAGGATAAATGTTTGTCTCGATAAAGTAAAAAACAAGGGATGCAAGTGGTGTTACTCTCAAATAAGTCAACAAACATTCCTGTATGCTTTGGACGTGTCACTCTCCGGTTGATAGACCGGAAGTGTACGTTGCAAGCCTTAAGCGGTTCCATTACAAGAACAAGTCCGAAAATGAACGAAGATGATTCGAAAATGAACCGAAATGGTTTCGTATATTACATGTATCTTTAATTATGTTATGATTATTTGCGTTCGTCTTACTTGAGATCAATTTATGATCATTTGCGCTAGTCTCACCGCGCCGACTCTGTATTGCCTACTTTATATTTTTTATTATTTACGATATATTCAAAAAAGCCTTTTTACACATTTTGTTAGTTTTGCTATTTAGTTCTTAAAAATAGTAATTAATAGTAATTAAAAATGTAACAATGCCAAGATATTGCAACACATATTGAGTCTATTTATAAAAATTATTTTACATATCTTTCCTAAGGTTCTCCCACACAAGCCTCATATTGCGCAACTTTACTCTGTACATATACGACACATGAATACGGTAAGATATCTTTTTAAATCATTCAATTTTTTGAAGCATCAGAAATGGATGTATATCTGATAATAAATATAACAAAAATAAATAACTTGATCTTTTTTTCAGGGTATTGCAACATTATTCATATTATGTGATGTCCGTACAACAACTTTATATGATGCTTTGTGGGACAAAATTACACAACTAGTACCACAACTTAAACAAAATATTAAATTCATTATGAGTGATTTTGAAATGGCTGCAGTTAAATCATTAAATAAGAAGTTTCCTAGAGCTAACTTAACTGGATGTTGGTTCCATTTCAATCAGGTATATATATAATAATTTTTCAGATATATATAATCATTTATTAATAGTGTGTTAGATGTGAGTGTATGTAAGCGAAGCGTGGCATAGTAAACAACGTACTGATCTACAAAACCGAATTTACCTGGTTCAATTTTTGACAGAACTAAGCTTTAAAAAAACTAAAACTAGAATTTAAAAAAAACATTCTTTCTTCTCTTTGATGGAATGGCCATCAAGAATAGTTCTTGCCCACTATCTTAGCCATTCGAAACCGGCATTAAATTGTAGGTTCCGTAAACCTGTATATAATCTACGTACATCATAAGTATACTATACGGAAGATCCAAAAACCGGATACACACACACATACACACATATGTATCGTATACCTATGATGTACACATAGATTATACACAGGTTTACATTATGTCTCTTATGATTAATCACAGTCGTAACAAAATAAAAAATTGTATTACATTATATTAAATTAAATTTTTTTATTTCAGGCTGTACAGCGTAAATGGCGAAAATTACGCCTTTCAAATATACCAAAAACAGTACTTTCAATGACTATGACATTGCCTTTGCTACCATCAGATATGTTTCAAGAAGTTTTATTTATAATACAAACTGAGGCTGACCTACTTTCTAGTGAACATCCAGATATTTTACAATTCATGTCATATCTGAGACTTACCTGGTCAAATATGGCATCGAAAATTAGTACTTATCGTTGTCCTGTACGTACTAATAACAGTAGAGAGTTTTCATAATATTGCGGTGCAAAAACTAGGAACGAGGAATATTAACATTTGGATATTCTTAGGTAATATTTATATTTTCAAAGTATTTTCTATTAAGAATTTCTTTAATACGTACGCGACTAAACTTATGTATATATTATATGAAATGAACAAATTAATTTTACAATGTCACATTATCACATATGTGATACAGGCCTTTATATTACAGGCCTGTATAGTTAAAGCATTTTTATCATAAAGTACGTGTTATATATGTAAGACACGTTATATTTTAAGTATAAACGTAACTTTAATTTGAAAATCGAACGTAGCATTTTTCTACATTGTGGAAACCTTAAATATCGAATTTTTAAGTAAATAAAAATTAATTCGTTATTAGGAAATAAGTTGAAACCGAAATTTTTCGTTTCTCGAGCGACTGCTTTTATCATTGAGCTAGTGTATCCATCTCGATACACTTTCTTCTTATGTCATTCTTAATATGCTATGTTCTTTTAGTTCGCTTTAACATCTTTAACATTAATATCTTAACATTGTTCTATCTCCTTTTTCCAGATAAATTATCACATTTAATTACTGATCAAGAATTAGATTTACGCCGATTAAACAATGGTGTTAATCCTCGACGACTTCGCACAAGGGCAAATAGAGAACTCGATTCTAAAATTATAAATGCGCAAGAGGATCTAGTTAATCAGAGGTATCTCTTATTATTTTGTTTACGTCTATAATAATGTACGTATCAAATCGAGTAATAAATAATTATATGTTGAAACTTTAATTTTTTTAAGATTGTCATTGAAAGAATTTTTACTAATGTTTTCCACGAACAATAATATTTTTCAAACGGAACAAATGGCATTATTGGAAGGTAAATATACTACGTCTATAATATACCATACTTATGATTAGATATATATGTTATTGTGTTACAATTTTTATGATTCACATTCAAAACAAAATAAAATTATTTCTTATATTAATTTATTACGATAGACCTATTTTGAAAATGCATATAACTTTCTTTTTTTTCAGATGCTGAATTAATAACAGATGCTGATGAACATGTAGACATGGAGTTATTCTCGGATAGTTTGACGATCGAAACCTTTCCGACAGGTAAATATTACAGCTTTAACTATTTTCCTCATATCTCATATATGAATGTATTCATCAAGTCCATTAAGATTTCTTTAACACTTTAAAAAATCCAGTTTTGCTAAAAATTTTTGAAATATTATATATATATATACACATATGTATATATATACACATTAACACAGTTAAAAATATTAATAGCAAATTTTTTTTAATAGAAAATTTTAATTATATAATTTTACAGTGCAAACTTTTCTTAAAAGATTATTTTATTTTCTTCTTTTAGGAAGGCAAAATAACAGACGTCGTTTACGACGTACACGTAGAAATTTAAATAGTCAAGGAGAAGTACAGACTGTATCTGGAACAAGTTCAGGTAATAAAAATATTTTATTACATTTTATAAGTATCCGGAAACTTTTTTCCAAATCTTTTAAAACAGTTAACAATACATCTTGCATATATAGGGTGTCCGATAATTATCGCCGAAGCTCTTGTGTGCAAGTAGAATAAATAAAACCAAGTAGGAAACAAATTAATAGCCAAATCATTAATTCAAAAAGATCGGCCAATCCGCGCAAGTAGAAGCGCGCGACGAGAAGACTTCCCTGCAGTAACATGATACGACGGCGATAATTATCGGACACCCTGTATATATATCGTTCATACTTTTACATAATAAAAATTTATTTATATTATAAATAATAAATATTACAAAAAGTAAAAATTATTTGTAGAAATTTTGACCACCAGTAGTAAAAATTAAAAAATAATGAACACAATTCTCTCGACCGTACTGGCAAATTCAATTTATTGTTAAGTGCACATCACAACGTTTCGACCTTAGTTTTAGGTCCTTATCAAGTGATCTATAAATCATATGAAAAAGAACGAAGAACAATTAATATTGCAAATAGTAGTAACAAATGATAAAGATAAGATAATGAAAAATAGATATGTACTTGCGATATATAATTAAACTTTATAGATGTCAAAAGATAGAAAATTCATTGTGTCAGATAGACAAACACGTCAAACACATTAGACGAACTGAAAAAACTAAACAACCTTTATTATGAAGTCATATATGTTATTTAAATTGTCTGTGTCCTTTTGTAAATTTAAAGTGTTATTGTTTTTCTTGATGAAGAACATTTCAGAAATCTCTCTTTTTCTGACATGTTTTTCATTATGTAAGATCTTGGGATTTACCCAGTCAAAGTCATGGTTAAATTCAATTTTATGTTTACTGATGACAGAAAGATTGCTGGAATGCATTTTAATATTCTTAAAGTGTTCTTTAACCCGAGTCGTCAAGTGTCTCTTCGTTTGTCCAATGTATGAAGACTTACAATTTTTACAGTTAATTTGGTAAACTATCTCGGTCTTGTTATCGGTGGGCAATCTGTCCTTCCCAAGTGTAATTACATTATTTAGTTTTTTTGGTATGTTATGTACAACGTTAAACCCAATGTTTTTAAAAATTCTATCAATATTGCCTAAGCTTTCTACATATGGTAATGAGATGAAGGAGGTGTTATTAATCATATAATTATCTATGTTCAGGTTATTGACGGAGCGGTTCTTTAAAAAATGAAGTCTCTTATTAACAAAACGATCAATAATATGTTCTGGGAAACAATTATTAGTCTTAAAATTGTGTCTTCATACATGGACAAACGAAGAGACACTTGACGACTCGGGTTAAAGAACACTTTAAGAATATTAAAATGCATTCCAGCAATCTTTCTGTCATCAGTAAACATAAAATTGAATTTAACCATGACTTTGACTGGGTAAATCCCAAGATCTTACATAATGAAAAACATGTCAGAAAAAGAGAGATTGCTGAAATGTTCTTCATCAAGAAAAACAATAACACTTTAAATTTACAAAAGGACACAGACAATTTAAATAACATATATGACTTCATAATAAAGGTTGTTTAGTCTTCTCAGTTCGTCTAATGTGTTTGACGTGTTTGTCTATCTGACACAATGAATTTTCTATCTTTTGACATCTATAAAGTTTAATTATATATCGCAAGTACATATCTATTTTTCATTATCTTATCTTTATCATTTGTTACTACTATTTGCAATATTAATTGTTCTTCGTTCTTTTTCATATGATTTATAGATCACTTGATAAGGACCTAAAACTAAGGTCGAAACGTTGTGATGTGCACTTAACAATAAATTGAATTTGCCAGTACGGTCGAGAGAATTGTGTTCATTATTTTTTAAAAATTATTTGTTTTCAGATAATAATAGACAAAATTCTTCAGATATACAGACAATAACACATGAGCAACTTCAAACAAATGTTGCTTCTGATTTGGAGAATGATATAACTGAAATACAAACAAATGTTGCTTCTGATTTGGAGAATGATTTAACTGAAATACAAAGTAACTACTTAACAGTTTAAGCTTTTATGAGACACATACAAATTAACCTCGATGCATATTCGTACATACAATATTATTAATTTTTCTCTATTCTTTACAGACGATGAATCGATATATGAAGTGCCGGAAGATGATTATTCATATTTAAATGACAATAGTACCTGTTCAGAAGATCTTCCGTTCCACACTGTGAACTGGAATCTGGAGGATAATCAAAGTATTTTAGAAGAAAAATCTTCTAAAGATGTTTGTACGGTGTGTCTTGTTAACGAACGCACACACGCCTTTATACCCTGCGGTCATCTCGCTTGTTGCTTTCAATGTATCGAATGTTTCGAAACCAATCGATGTCCGATATATAACGTAACATATGAAAACTATGTAAGAATTAGAAATCCATAAGACATAATTTAAGCATATCTTTACGTAAAAGCCGATTTAGTAAGTCTAAGAGTTTCAAAAACACCCTATATTACTTAATGAAGAAAAATTTATTTTGTAATGTAATAGAATGAGGGGTTCGTGTAATTTTATTTATTTTTGAAAGAAAATTTGATATTTATATAATTTCATTACGTCTCTTCTTGCATAAACGGAGTTAATAACTTACTTTTAACTAATTAAAAATTGCGGGATGTCAATGACATTAAAATGAGTTAGAAACATGTTCAATAAGTTGAAAATGAATTTGGAGATTGATCGATTAATAATTCTTTTGACCTTACGTAACAAAAAAATGATGACATAACGTAATATGAACTAGATGTAAACATACTATCGTACCCCTGAATGTCATTGCTACAACATGACGCGACAATTTATTATATTCTATTGTTTTTAACAATTAGCTACAGATTCATAACGTTACATTTTTTTATTTTTTCTCTGTTTGTCTTAGAGTTATCGTTTGTATCTTCCAAAAGACATGATTATAGAAATTGCAGCTTTTTTATTTATTTAAGTCAAAATATACCACTTATATAGCATATAGAGATTTTATTTGTGCAAATGTATGTTGTACCAAAGATAATTTTAATTTTTTTTCTTGTAATATCGTTACATATAATACCAAACGTTGTGATTTTATACTTTTATAAAATGTTGATATAAACTTTGTAAAACATTGATTAACCACATCGTATAAACATTTAGTACTGGTTACTTTGTTATTATCTAAATATAAATAGAGAATGTGATATCAATCAAAAATGTACTATCGTACCTGCCTGTCGTTGCCATAATGACGCGTAGTATTTGTTTTGTATTGTTCGTATGTATCTTAAAAGATGTAGCATTATAAAAATGGTAGCTTTTAGAGTTATTCTAAGTAAAAATATACCATTTACATAATATATAACATATAAAGATTTTATTTGTGCAAATGTCTGTGAGATGCCAAAAATATTCTTATTCTTTCTTGTAGTTTTGTTACATATGATCCTAAGCGCTGTGATTTGATTTTATACTTTAACAAAATAAAGTACTGATGTAAACATAGTAAAACATTGATTTATTGTACTATATATTTAAATATTTCAAACCAGTTTTATATTATCATCTAAACACAAGTAGAGAATATGTTGTCAATCAAATGTAAATGTGTACCAATTGTTCCAATGTCGTTTCTATAATAATGCGTAATATCTGTATTCGATTCTAAAGTAATTGTTTGTACCTTTCGAAAAAGACGTACTATTTTTTATAGTATTTTATAGTATTATGTATAATGCCAAGCGTTCTATGATTTGTGTTGTCTTTTTTTTATAACAGAATGTAAATATGTAATGCCTATGCGTTAAGTAATAAAATAAATGTTCCTAAATTGTCAAAAATAACACATCTTTCCTATCGAATGAATAAAACTCTCATTTCTTTTTCTGTATCTCGATAAATTTTTTAATCCTATCTTTACCTAAATTATATTATCTTTTATCTATCCTTTTACAATATATAATGTCCAAATATACAAAATGTAAAGCAATGTAAAATTAGTGGCAGTACTTTTCGATTAGAGAGATATAAGTATAAGTATATTTCACTTTGACAGATATTATAACCTTCAAATGTGTCACCTTTTCACTATATATTTTACACTTTACATATATTTACTAATATAAAATGCAATAAGAATTAATTAGAACACTGATTTTATTTTTCCAAAATTATTTTTATTTTTATCCATATGTTACATATTCAAACAAACGGTATATTTTAAGCGTCCTACTAAACGATGCACGTCATTCCGTGCCAAAAAACGATGCAAATTACGCATCAACCGGTGTCCAAACGAACGGTGGGCGATTGACAGTGTCCAAACGAACGGTGGGCAATTGACGGTGTCCAAACGAACGGTGGGCAATTGACGGTGTCCAATCGAACAGTGTCCAAACGAACGGTGGGCAATTGACGGTGTCCAATCGAACTGTGTCCAAACGAACGGTGGACAATTGACGGTGTCCAATCGAACAGTGTCCAAACGAACGGTGGGCAATTGACGGTGTCCAATCGAACGATGGGCAATTGACGGTGTCCAAAAGAACGGTTCACATTTTTCTGTGTCCAAATGCACGATGTCCAAATGCACGATGTCCAAATAAACGGTGTCCAAATGAACAGCGTGTATTTTCTTACGTGTCCAAAAGCGACTCTGTCCAAATGCACCGTGTCCAATTGAACCGTGTGCAAAGTTTCGTGTCCATTTGCAACGTGTCCATTTGCAATGTGTCCAATTGTACGGTGTCCAAGTGAAGGCCAGTCGAATATTTGACGTGCAACGCCTGCACGTCACTTACAACAAGAGACGCACAAAAGTAAACTGTGACGTCACAAACTCTCCACTATCGTGATGATCGCGAGATCGAATGCCGGAGCCGTGAGCGGAGAATCAGAGTCAGATCCGCAGGATCAGATTCAGAATCGCGTACGCGATTCTCCAAATTCGCTAGACTTCGAGAAAGTCTTATAATCGCGTGAAACGCAAGAGAGAAGAAAATAATCGCACAGATCGCGATTCCCGACGGAACGAATCTTTTCGCAAGCGGAAGCAGGCTCACGACTGACTGACGGCGGTCGCACGAAGGCCTGTCGAATTTTATTTTGCCAAAAAGGGGAACAATAAAAACGGCAACTATTGGCTAAGATTTTATCGGATGATCGGCTTATTTGCTCGAGCAAATTCACAAATAGAGAAAAAACCGAAGAGAGCGCGAAAACAGGTGACGAGCAAAATAGGCCCGTGTCGGAGGCTAAGGTGCTCGCCGCTTACCACGCGCCCTCGACGTGACTTTTCACGCTTGAACGGGCAGATCTGTTTTTATCTCTCGACATTTAGAAAATATCGGCGATCGAGCCCGAATCTGAACAACTCAGAAGAACCTCTCCTACAACATATTTAAATGGCGATAAAATCGGTGAAGTAATCTATCATGCAGTTTTATCAAAACTATAAATTAATACAAATAAAAAATTTAAAAAATTTTAATTAAAAACACTTGGCGCTGCTAAATTTCAAAGTATAAGGTACCCGAGCCGAATAAGGCCCAACATTAAATAAAGCCCACTTTTGAATTTACCACTTAAAAAGGCGATTTAAATTTTGAGTATATGCCTGAAAGATCTATTATGATGACCATATAGAGTTCAGGTACCTTATATTAATATAATAAGTATATATTAGTATAATTTAGCAGCGCCAAGTTCTTTAATTAAAATTTTTTAGTATTTTATCTGTATTAAGGTATAGTTTGTATAAATTATTAATTTTTTATATTAATTTCTAATTTTGAACCTTTTAATTATTTTTAATTTTGTTTTTGTGTTGTATATTATCTTTCTTCCGATTAAATTTTTCAAGATACATGCATAAGTAGGTATACTAAGGGGATTCTAACCCATGGGGCTAGAGGGGGGTGCGGGACGGGGGGGTTCGGGGGCGAGGGGGATGACGTCACGCGGGGCGAGGGGATCTTATCAGTTCAAATTCCAAGAAAAGCTTATCTTACCAGTTCAAATTCCAAGAAAAGCTTATCTTATCAGCTCAAGTTTCATGATATGTTTATAAACATATCAAGTTTCAAGATAAGCTTATCATATCAGTTCAAATTCCAAGAAAAGCTTATCTTATCAGCTCAAGTTTCAAGATATGTTTATAAACATATCAAGTTACAAGAAAAGCTTATCTTATCAGCTCAAGTTTCAAGATATGTTTATAAACATTTCAAGTTACAAGATATGTGCGTATTGCATTATGCGGTCACCCCGCGGTACCTCCCCCTAAGCGGCGAGTCTTTATTGTCTCTTCTAAGAAGAAATACCAGCGCCGATACGCGGCTGCTAGAAAGATATCAATTACTACGATATTTATTAAACAAAACATAAACAAGGATATTGGCTCAAGTTTCAAGATTAAACAAAAGATAAACAGATATCAAGTACTACGTTATCTAATTCTAAGAATATCTGAGGGATGGGAAACCCCGGCGAACGCGTTGAGACATGTTTCCGCGGGGAGAGGGTGTAAAGTGCGTATTGCATTATGCGGTCACCCCGCGGTACCTCCCCCCTAAGCGGCGAGTCTTTATTGTCTCTTCTAAGAAGAAATACCAGCGCCGATACGCGGCTGCTAGAAAGATATCAATTACTACGTTATCTATTTCTACGAATTATCTGAGGGATATTTCTCGCACCTTTCGGAGAAATTAAACAATCGATCATACGTGAAGAGAAGAACAAAGGGTTGGACGAAATATATAATGAGGACTGCCGCCGTGTCAAACCATAGTACGTGATTTTGAGAGCGCATAGAACGGTCGAGGGAAAAAAGTTTAACATTATAGTATGGAGCCGTCTCAAAAGCAAAAAGTAGCATCATTGGAACACACTGTGTTAGAGACAGCTGATGCATTAGAAGAATTTGCGGTAAAATCACTTGATCCAAAGAAAGGAACATATTCTAGAGGAGTGTGTGAAATAATGGAAAATGTGGAAGAGTGGGAAAATAGAGAAAAACAAAAACGTTATAATAAATGGGTGAATAACTGTGATGAATGTATCGACTGGTTGGAAGGACAACAGCCGCCACGAGATAGATATCATGGAAATGAGAGACCTGAAAAAATAGTAATTGGAGATCTACAATCATCGCCCGACTTGAAGAAAGAAAAAAAGTGCTACGCAGACTATGTTTAAGCGTAGATACCAGTGTTCCCGCGCTTTCCAACACTTGTGTAAATTCGATCGTGCAGGCAATACATGGGCGTGAAATAGGTTTCAAAAAACCTTACACAGAAAAGCTGTACGACAATCTCTTTGAGCATAATATGTATGATACTATAAGGAGAACGCATCAAGTGCGATATCGGCATTTACACATATTAGAAATCGATCCTCCTCCAGAATGCCCTCCATGTCTTCGATGTAATAAGAATTTGGCGCAATCCTCACGATCATTCATGGACATAAATATGTCGACCATGAGAAAACGAAACGAATCCTCGTGAGACTACAGCTTGGAAGTCACGCTTATCATTTTTCGCAGATAAGCAGCGCATAGACACGGCACAAGAACATAGGATTGGACACCCCGGCGAACTTGTCGAGACATGTTTTCGCGGGGTGTAAACACAACGGGTGCCGATGTCCGGCTACATTATAACCGAAAATGCAATGAAGGAGATCACATTTCGGAGTAATTATACAATCGATCATACGTGAAGAGAAGAACAAAGGGTTGGACGAAATATATAATGAGGACTGCAGCCGTGTCAAACCATAGTACGTGATTTGAGAGCGCATAGAACGGTCGAGAGAAAAAAATTTTTTAGTGACTACTTTCGTGTATCAGAAGTGACTGTAAGAGTAGCAATCTATTGTATAGTTCCATGCAATATATATGCCCAGTGTGTAAGCTGTGAAACCTCTAAACCATGGAAAACACAGAGCAGATTGAACGCGATCTGTTGGAGCGTTCCCGTCAAATCGCCACCTTGGGCGAATACTTTGGATGGTTGCAACAGTGCGAAGAATTTATCACACAGCTTGAAGAATGTAGCCGTGTCAAGGGTCCGCGACTCTCGATCGGCAATAGACAATCTTTGGTGGCTAGAATTGTGCGACTCGAGGGTGTAAAGATTCGCCTGCAGAGACGATTTATATGTAGTAGTGGTGGTGAATACAGTGGCGGTGGCAATAACGCGCAAAGACTCGTTTGGCGCGAGATAGATACAGCGTTCGAAAACCGTATACTGACCGGTGCGGTAATTAACGCAGACTATATCGAAACTATCGAACCGCTACAATTTTTGGAAAACGCCAAAGACATTGTGATCGAGAACGTGCAAAAAGTGTTGCAAAAACACACTAGTGTGAAAGTGAACACTGTATTCAACGGTGAGTTTATGTCGGGTGATAAACACGCCAATAAAAGTATCAATACGAGAAACTATGAACTCTTTCGCACGTCTGATATACGCGAGTGGTACGAGCGCCGCGTTATCGAGCCCACGCTAGCATCGCTTGAAAAATTCCAGGAACGCGATAGTGGTTGGGCATTGTTGCGAATAATCGATTTGACAGTCAATATAAATAAGTATAATCCAATGCGCGCGGGGTGCCATATCAAATTACCGCGAGAAGTTATTAACAAACGAGCAGTGGTTAATGTGCAATCAACGGACAATGCATGTTTTGCTTGGTCAGTGGTGGCCGCTCTGTACCCCGCGGAAAGATATGTGGAAAGGGAATCCTCCACATTATACGACGGTGCTAAATCTCCAAGACATGGAATTTCCAGTGACTGTGAATCAAATTAAAAAATTTGAACATGCTAACAATATCTCCATCAATGTGTACAGTAATAGTGAGAACTGCATCGTCCCGCTACGTCTCTCAGAGCAAAAGAAAGACAGACACGTTAATTTGCTGTACGTGCAAGACGACAACAGCGTTGGACATTTCGTTTGGATAAGGAATCTATCTCGACTTGTTAGTGCGCAACTGAGTAAACACAAATGTAGAAAATATATCTGCGATCGGTATGTATATATTTATTACAATTAAATTATATTAAATATAAGTGGAAATAAAAGTATAAAATATGTTATATATTACAGATGCTTACACTATTTCGGATCGGAGGACAAGAAATTCCATGCAGGCGCATACGGTAGACTGCGGAAAGTTAAATGACTGCGCTATCCGATTACCAAGTGACAAAGACAAATGGCTCAGCTTCAACAACTACACGAGAAAAGAGCGGCTTCCATTCATAGTGTACGCCGATTTGGAGTGTGTGCTGAGGAAGGTACCGGAACACGTGTCATACTACAAACATCATGAAGTAATTAGCATCGGATACTATGTACAGTGCTCATATGACAACTCATTATCCGCGTATAATTCTCGCCGTAGCGCCGATTGCGTTTCATGGTTTGCCGAGGAACTTAAAAATTTAGCAATACACGTAAAAACTATTTTAACTACAAATGTTCCCATGGTAACATTAACATTAACGTCTAACGAATGGGAAAAATTTCACAGCGCGACGCATTGTCATATATGCGAAAAACCGTTTGCGCAAGACGATACACGCGTTCGCGATCATTGCCATCTCACCAGGCGGTACAGAGGTCCCGCGCACTCAAATTGCAATCTAAATTATAAAGAATCGTTTTGTATTCCAATAGTTTTCCATAATCTTTCTGGCTACGACGCGCATTTCATTATCGAGGATATAGCCACAGCGTTCGAAGGGGAAATCGAATTACTTCCGATAACAAAAGAAAAATACATTTCATTCTCGAAAACTGTTAGATTGACGCAAGACAATTCAAAAAAGTATATCAAACTACATTTTATCGATTCATATAAATTTCTCAGTGCTAGTCTTGACAAATTGGCGTCGTATTTGGATACAGAAAAACTTAAAATTGTAAAGTCAGAGTTTCAAAATTTATCAACAGAAATGTTCAATTTATTGACACGGAAGGGCGTTTTTCCGTATGAATATGTGGGCAGGTTACAGGATACATGTTTACTGCCGCGCGAATCATTTTACAGTTCCTTGACCGGTGACACAGCATCCGAGAGTGATTACGCGCACGCTGAGAACGTCTGGAACCGATTCTCCCTTCGAACGCTAGGCGAATATAGCGACTTATACTTAAAAATTGATGTCTTGTTATTAGCAGATATATTTGAAAATTTTCGCGACAGTTGTACCAAAAGTTATGGGCTTGACCCCGCATATTACTATACTCTTCCCGGATATACATGGGACGCCATGTTAAAACATACAAATATTACGTTCGAGTTACTAACAGACATTGACATGGTTATGTATATCGAACGGGGTATACGCGGCGGTCTCAGTCAATGTTCAGGCAGATACGCGCATGCTAATAACAAATACATGCAATCGTACGATCCATCGAAACCATCATCGTATCTCATGTACTTTGATGTGAATAATCTGTACGGATGGGCAATGTGTCAACCATTGCCGTATGCTGATTTTCAATGGGTCGACGATGTATCTACTTTTGACATCTCATCTATCGCGCTCGATTCGCCTACAGGTTATATCCTCGAAGTAGATTTAGAGTATCCACAGCATATTTACAACACGCACATTGACCTACCGTTTTGCCCGACACGCGACAAGCCGCCCGGCAAGCGGCAAGATAAGCTCCTCGCAACGCTGTACGATAAGAAGCGTTATGTAATACACTATCGTAATCTACAGCAGTGCACGCGTCACGGGCTTCGCGCTACAAAAATACATCGTATACTACAATTCGCGCAATCTCCATGGCTCCGCGGTTACATTGAACTCAACACACAATTTAGAACCGAAGCAAAAAATAATTTTGAAAAAATTTATACAAATTAATGAATAATGCGGTATTTGGCAAAACAATGGAAAATGTGCGTAATCATGTGGATGTAAAATTAGTAACAAAATGGGACGGACGATACGGTGCTGAGGCAATGATCGCGAAACCAAATTTTCATAGTAGAAGCATATTTTCGGAAAAGTTGTTTGCCATAGAATTACGCAAACTCGAGGTAAAATTCTATAAACCTATCTATATCGGTATGTGCATACTCGACATTTCTAAAACATGTTTATACGAGTTTCATCACGAATACATGTCACCGCTGATTCGTGACAAATGTCGGGTATTGTACACCGACACAGACAGTCTAATATACAATATTAAATGCGAAGACGTCTATGAAAATGTGAAACGCGATATCGCCAGATTCGATACTAGCGATTACGCTGTGAACAATGCGTATGGTATACCGCTTGAGAATAAAAAGGTACCGGGTCTGATGAAGGACGAGAATAACGGTGCGATAATGACCGAATTCGTCGGGCTTAGAGCAAAAATGTACGCTTTGCGAGTAGATGGTAAAAAGGACACTAAGAAGGCAAAAGGTGTCAAAAGTAACGTCGTAGCGCGCAGTATAACATTCGACGATTATACACAATGCCTGCATAATGAGATTGAAATGACACGACAGCAGTCGTGTATAAGATCTAAATTACATAAAGTGTATACCATCCGCGAGACGAAAATTGCTTTAAGTCCGTACGACGACAAGCGGTATGTCACACCTGATTCGTCTGACACCTTACCATGGGGACATTATAGGATACCATTGTAAATAAAATGATATAATGTATTATATTAAGAATTTTATCTATACATTGTGACGTGACGTTTTGCACGTCCGTCACAAGGGCTGATAAGCCCGGCCGGGATCGATCGCGCGGGCCTCCGCTCTCTCGATTTAGGGAGAGAGAGCGTGGTCTGAGCGAGGGTTCGGACGCGATCCTGCGGTTGTCGTATATTTTCTCTGGGCGTTTCGTATTAGGCGAAAATTAGCGTAATGACAGTGGCAATCATGCGGTCGACGGGATCTCATTCGGCGAGCGACCAGAAGACCGACGTTAACGTCGGGGACGAAGGGAGACCAGCACCGAAAAAGGGAGCACGTCCGGTAAGAATAACTGAATAATAAACCGAATTACTGCAATTGACAAACGAATCGAAGCTGCCGCCCTTTGTGTTATAATACATAAGATACGATGATAGTTTCGATGGGTCGTACGATTGCATGTACTTGTTATTAGCGTGCGCGTATCTATTTGAACATTTACTCAGTCCGCCGCGTATACCGCGTTCGATAAACATGACCATATCGATGTCTGTAAGTAATTCGAAAGTAATTTTCGTATGTTTTAGCATTGCATCCCATGTGTATCCGGGAAGAGTATAGTAATACGCGAGGTCGAGACCATAACTTTTAATACAACTATCGCGGAAATTTTCAAAAATATCTGCTAATAACAAGACATCAATTTTTAAATACAGATCGCTATACTTGCCTAGCGTTCGAATGGAGAATCGTTGCCAAACATTCTCGGCGTGCGCATAATCGCTCTCGGATACTGTGTCACCGGTCAAGGAACTGTAAAATTATTCGCGCGGTGGTAAACACATATCCTGCAACCTTTCGACACAGTCAATATATTCGTACGGAAAGACGCCCTTCCGTGTTAATAAATTGAAATCTTCTGTCGATAAATTTTGAAATTGCGATTTTAAAATTTGGAGTTTATCTTTATTCAAAAACGATGCTAATTTGTCAAGACTGGCTGTAAGAAATTTATACGAATCGATGAAATGTAATTTAATATGATTCTCATCGTCTGGAAGTTTAACAGATTTTGTGAATGAAATATATTTTTCTTTCGTTATCGGTAGTAATTCGATATACCCTTCGAATGCTGTAGCTATTTCCTTGATAATAAAATGCGCGTCATAACCGGATAAATTGTGAAATACTATTGGAATAAAAAATGATTCTTAATAATTTAGATTACAAAATGAGTGCGCGGGACCCCTGTATCGTCCAGTCACATGGCAATGATCGCGTACGCGTGTATCGTCTTACTCGAACGGTTTTTCGCAAATGTGACAATGCGTCGCGCTGTGAAATTTTTCCCACTCATCCGATGTCAAATTTACCATGGGGACATTTGCCGTTAAAATATTTTTTACACGCAGTGCTACATTTTTTAATTCTTCAGCGAACCACGAAACGCAATCGGCGCTACGACAAGAATGATACGCGGATAATGAGTCGTCGTACGAACAATGTACATAATACTCGATACTAAATACCTTGTGATGCTGATATAAATTCTTTTCTTCTTCCTCCTTATCCATCTTCGCCAAAATGCATTCCAAGTCGGCATATACGATGAATGAAAGCCGCTCTTTCCGATTAAAGTTGTTGAACGCGAGCCACTTGTTTTCATCGCTCGGTAACCGGATAGCGCAGTCGTTCATCTGCCCACAGTCAACCATGTGTGACTGAAACTTTTCTTCGTATCCGAAATAGTGCAAACATCTGCAAAAAAATCACAATTTTATCTTTTATTCAAAGATTTTTAGAATTTATATATTACATTCTTATTAAAATATACATACCGATCACAGATATATTTCATGCGTTTATTTTTGCTCAATTGTGAACTGACAAGCCGTGATAGATTCTTGATCCACGCGAAATGTCCAACGCTGTTGTCTCGCGGATCTTGCACGTACAGCAGGTTGACATGCTTTTCTTTCTTCTCTTCACCGAGATGTATCGGGACAATGTTATTCTCTTTTACAATACTATATACATTTATTAAAATGTTATTTACACGTTCAAATTTTTTAATTTGATTAACAGTCACTGGAAACTCAATGTTCTGGAGATTCAGCACTGTTGTATAATGCGGGTACGATGATTCCCGTTCCGCTTGACTTTCAGCGGGGTAGAGAGCAGCGACCACCGCCCACGCGAAACACGCATTGTCTTTAGATTGCACGTTTATCACAGCTCTTTTCATCGTTATTTCTCGCGGTAATTTAATATAGCATCCCGCGTGCATTGGATTATATTTGTTTATATTAAAATTAAATCGATTATTCGCGACAAAGCCCACCCGCTATCGCGTTCTTGGAATTCTTCGAGCGATGTTAGAGTGGGCTCGATGACTCTCGAGCGGCGCTCGTACCACTCGCGTAAATCGGATGTGCGGAAAAGTTCATAGTTTCTCGTATTGATACTTTTGTTGGCGCTCTTATCACCCGACACAAACTCACCATTAAACTGAATTATTAAATGATTCGATAGAAGAAATAAAAAATGATACAGAAGTTATATTAGAGGGTCAACGGAGAGCAATATTAACTCAAGTTACTGATAAAAATGATGGCTATTACGAACAATATACTATCTATCCCTTATACGAAAAGAAAGCAAATAAAACTTCGACAGCCTTATACCAAATGTTAAAAATTCAGGACTTGCCTTTGGATAATCGTGAACAATATTTAGATTTAATGTGTTTTCCAGATTTATATCCTTTTGGTATTAATGGACAACATGAGACTAGACAAGTCAAACTTTTTGATCATGAATTTATTAAATGTCGTTTGACATCTAAACATCCACAATACAGATTAAATCAACAATACTTATTTTATTTATTGAACGATGCAAATATGCGTCAATTAAGTCGCGGAATTTTTCATAAAATGAATGTAACTAATCCACGAGTTCGTTACACAGCTGCGGAATATTTAGATGCAATGTCGAAAGAATTGTTGGAATCTAATCTGAGTGCAATATTTTCGACACTTCGAAATACGGAGCAATATTGGCGTAAGCCGAGAAGTGATTTAAATTGTATGACGCAGCATTATGGGCCTGCGACATGGTTTTTAACACTAAGTCCGAGTGAATGGTTATGGGAAGATCTAGGTGAATATATTAGCGAAGTAAATGGATGGCACGACACTTCGTTAAGCGTTAGCGTACTTGTTGCTAAAAATCCTGTATCAACTTCGAGATTTCTCGATAATAAATTTCGGGCAATGCTTGATTTTATTAGTTCCAAATATCATCCTATTGGAGAAGTAACGCATTATTTCTGGCGTCGAGAATACCAAGGTAGAGGTATACAACATTTTCACTTATTAATTTGGATTAAAAATGCACCGATTTTTGGTGAATCTACTATTGAAGAAGTCTCCAAATTTATTTTACAACATATAAGCTGCAAAATGCCGGATCAAAGTATTTCGCCATTATTGTACAGGCGTGTTAATACGCATCAACGACATATACATAACGATTATTGTCTTTGCTCTAAAAAAGTAGGACGTTAAGTTACACGTCGGTGTCGTTTTGGATTTCCTCGTCCCGTTGCTGAAACTTTGACTATGAGAGATGTGGCAACTTCGATAGCCAGTAGAAAATAATTGAAACATAAAAGTAGACTTTATGATCTTCCTCGAATGGATAATGAAATTAATATAAATGATTATAATCCTGTTCTTCTTACTGCATGGGAATGTAATATGAATATACAATTTATTGGTGAAAAGTCATCGCTGCTTACCTGGTACGTTACTAAATATTTGAATAAAGCGGGAAAAAGTGAGTTGTCTGATTCTATTCTTAACAGTAAGAATAGAATAGATAAAAACAAATCATTAGCGAGTTATCTTTGGAATATTGCTTTGCGATTTACGAATAATAGAGAATGTGGAGCTCTCTAAGCTGCTGATACACTGTTAGGTATTCCTTTATACGGAACTGATCGAAATACAACTATTAGATGGTTAGATGTTAATCAGATACGATATCGAAAAATAAAAATTCGCAAAGAAATTGAAGCCCTTGATGCTGAATCTACTGATATATTTTATCCATCTTTGATAGATAATCATTATCCACATAGACCAAACGAACTAGAAAATATGTCTCTTTATGAATTTGCACAGTGGTACGATATCTCAAAGATAAAACCGCAAAATGAAGATATTGAATATTATAAAATAAGTAATGGTTACTATCTTAAACGGCGACAACGTGGATATCTTATTAGTCATTATAGATATGTTAATACACAGCCGGAAAATTATTTCTTTTCATTGTTGCTTGTGTTTAAACCATGGCGAAAATTAGAGGATCTTAGAAACGAATGCGATACTTATGCTGAATCTTTTCACAAGGTAAAACTGCATCTTGTAGAAGCATTGCAATATCATGAAAGATTAGAAGAATTGCAAAAAGCGTTTGAAACTGCGAGACAATTAGTTCAGCAATGTCTAGATGACGACTTACAAAAACAACAGTCTCAGGATGATCCTGAAAATCCGATAGGTGTTCAAAATATAGAAGCTGGTGAAGCAATGCAAGATTTTAAAGATCTTGGTGATAAAGTAATTCGAGAAATTGATGTACCTGAAATGATAGCAAAATTACATACGGATCAAAAACGAGTATTCGATAAAGTTATCAATACTGTAGAGTCGGATAAATCGATATTACGATTATATGTTTGCGGAGAAGGTGGTACTGGAAAAAGTTTCTTAATCAAGACCATTAAATGCTGGATAAAACAAAATCTCAACAAAGATACTGCTGTAGCAGCACCTACTAGTATAGCAGCATTTAATATAGATGGGTTGACAGTGCATAGATTGCTTCAATTACCCGTTGAACATGGTCATATTCTTAAGTATAAAACAACTATCTGATCATGTATTGAAAGTTTTACGAGCAGATCTTAAAGATGTTATTCTTTTTGTAATTGATGAAGTGTCAATGATATCTAATTTGACTTTAATGTATATACATCTACGATTGTCTGAAATATTTGACACTAATGATTGCGATGATGGTTAGTTTGGTCGAAAGCACATTCTTTTATTTGGAGACTTGCTTCAATTACCTCCTGTACGCGAAAATCCTATTTTTATGCATTTAGCAGATGAAAAAATTGCTAAACATCTCGGTTCCTTAAGTGCTGTTAATTTATGGACTACATTATTTGACTATAATGAATTAACGATCAATATGCGTCAGCAAGAAGATGATTCTTACCGTGAATTACTGTCGAGAATTCGTATCGGTTTATTAACAAAATCTGATAGTAAGATTCTCGAAAGTAGAGGAATATCTTTTAAAAGTGATTCTTTCGAATTTAGATTAAAGGAGTTATGTAATTTTATTAATAATTTATCATCGGACACTGTTTGTTTATTGCCTACTCGTAATATGTGTGATGTTCTTAATGATGCAATGTTAAGTCGCATTGTTTCCAAAGAAATATTATTAATTGCTGAAGATACGATTGAATGTATTCCGTATGTAAAGAAGAAAGTATTAAAAACATTGTCAAATAACGATGATGGTAATTCTAGAACAGCTGGACTTTCAAAACAAATCACAATTAAAATTGGAGCAAAAGTTATGATTCGACGTAATATCGATGCTAGTTTAGGTCTTGTAAACGGTACGATTGCTAAAATGATTTCAATTGTACAAGATACATCTACTGATTACGTAGAAAAGATTAAACTTCTTTTACCGTCAGGTTCAGAATATGCAATTGAAAGAGTAAGAGTTAAATTTGAGGTGATGGATAGAGCATATGTTATCAGAAAACAATTTCCATTATCTCTGAGTTACGGAATCACTATTCATAAAAGTCAAGGATTGAGTTTGCAAAGTACGATTATGGACATCGGTAACTCTGTATTTAGTTGTGGTCAAACTTATGTTGCATTGTCGCGAGTAACATCTCTAGAAGGATTACATTTAATTAATTACGATCCTTCATCAGTAATAGCTAGCGAAGAAGCTATTATTGAATATAATCGTCTAAAACAGACACACAATTCAAAAGCAGAAATGATTACCATGTCAAAAGAACGCCATCGCAAAGTGAAAGATGTTTCATGGGCGTTGCCAAAAGTAGTTGCTTCTGTTCAAAAATCAAGTTCAGATAAAAAAGTTCAACAAAGTACTGCTTGGACCATACATGGTTTCCAAAATACAGACGAAGTTTCATGTTACGCAAATGCAGTATTGCAATGTTTATTGCATTTAAATGTCATTAAGCAGCTGTTGTTTAATTGCGATAAATCAGATGTTTTACGTATATTAATGCATCGATATGAAAATGGAATGCGTAATCTAAATACATATGCAGTACAGCAATGTTTAGGAGAATATTTTTCGAATACCGCAAAACGAAATGCATCTGATTTTCTTACGACTCTTTGCGAAAAATATGATTGTATAAGAAATTTGATAGAACATCAAGTAACTTCTACTAAGCGGTGCAAAACTTGTGGTAACACAAAAACTACTGTTGCTAATAATATTGCTATTTCAATTCCTGTTAATAATTTAAAGAAAAAAAGTTATAATCTTAATGATTTATTAAATATAACGTTTTCACATTGGCATCAATCACACAATGAATCATGTGAACATTGTACTGGAAATATAATGTTTAAAAATGAAATAACATTGACAAGAGAGATAGTTGTTATTCATTTAATATTTTCATTACAAGATGATAAATTAATGAAAGCAGCACACAAATTTAATTTATGTGCTGTCCCAAGAACTAAAGTATTAATAGCTAGACAATTGTATAAGACGATGAATGCTATACTTCATCATGGTTCATGTATTAATGAAGGTCATTATATAAGTATATGTAGAGATGGAGTATCTAATATTTGGGTCGAAGCTGATGATGCACAAGTTAAAAAAAAGGCAATGGCCTAGAGGTGCTAAAGATGTTTATATAATATTTTTACAAAAGATGGCTAATAAATAATATATATTGGATATTATAAAATAAAGAAGCATTATATAAAAAATTATATAAAAAAATTCCTCATCAAACTTGTGATTAATACTTAATCATTGATAATTGTATTTCGATCAACCCCTTTATAAAAGAATGTCTCGTAATGTATCAGCAATTTTGTGAACATGCTTCATATTCTGCATTATTCGTAAACTGCGAAAAAATATATAAATGGCCAACAATTCGCTTTATTTATATATTTAATAATGAACTAGATAAGCAGCAATGATTATTCATCAATGGATTTAGAAGCATAGATTGTATATTTCATTGTATTGAATAATCAATGTATATTTCTAATGTTTTTAATTATCCGTTATTCTTACAATAAGAGTAACAAAGAAATTTGAAGGATCTGGATATCTATAGTAAGCAAAGAGAGAAGACCGTCGTATTTTAATGAAATATGATGGGGGTGGTGGCGGGTTCTTTGCTTATTTATTTAAAGATGTTTAACATATAGTGCAAAAAAGAATGATATCCCTAAAAACTTACCTTTTTAAAAAAAGGTAAAAAAAGGCGCCAAGTACACGAGCCATGTGAAAAAGTATTACACAATTTGAATATCTATAGTAAGCAAAAAGGGCCGTCGTATTTTAATGAAATATGACGGGGATGGTGGCGGGTTCTTTGCTTATTATTTAAAAATGTTTAACATATACTACAAAAGAAATAATATAATCCCTAAAAACTTACCATTTTAAAAAAAGGTAAAAAAAGGCGCCAAGTACACGCGCCATAGTATTTGTGAAAAACTTTTACATGTATTTACAAAATAGTGTTATTATAACTGTAAAAAACTACTGTAAAAAGTTATCTTCAAAATAGTATTATTAATAATGTGTAAAACATCCTACAAAAATAATGATATAAAAAAATTGCGTCAACTAGAAATAAAAGCATATAAAAATATTTTAACCAAAAAAAGTTGTACAAAATATGTAGTTGTTTTAATTTCCTACAAAAATAATGATATCAAAAAATTGCGCCAACTGAATAAAAATTTATGTTATAAAATTTATTTTTTTTTATTATTTCCAATATTAAGAAAAATTATATTTAATACATTGCAATATAATTAAAGTAGTAGGGCGTATAGCTAAAATAGTTATTTTATAATTAACTAAGTGCACAATTATAATTTACCAATAACCATATATATTCTAAAATGTTTAATAAAAAAAGATTATATAAGAACAATTAAAAATTCATACAAGTATTAAAAATTAAAAATTTTTACTAATTAAAAATTAAAAACTTATGCGAAAATTAAAAATTTATACAAAATCAAAAAATAAAAAAAATTTAGTTAAAAACTTGGCGCTGCTAAACTGACCAATATACTAATGATATTAACGTACTTCGTATATATACGTTGAGTTAATGCAGTTATTAATGTAATGTTTATTAAAATTTTGAAAAAAGCAGCGCCAACTTTTTTTAACTAAATTTTTTTTTATTTTTTGATTTTGTATAAATTTTTAATTTTCGCATAAGTTTTTAATTTTTAATTTGTAAAAATTTTTAATTTTTAATACTTGTATGAATTTTTAATTGGTCTTATATAATCTTTTTTATTAAACATTTTAGAATATATATGGTTATTGGTAAATTATAATTGTGCACTTAGTTAATTATAAAATAACTATTTTAGCTATACGCCCTACTACTTTAATTATATTGCAATGTATTAAATATAATTTTTCTTAATATTGGAAATAATAAAAAAAAATAAATTTTATAACATAAATTTTTATTCAGTTGGCGCAATTTTTTGATATCATTATTTTTGTAGGAAATTAAAACAACTACATATTTTGTATAACTTTTTTTGGTTAAAATATTTTTATATGCTTTTATTTCTAATTGGCGCAATTTTTTTATATCATTATTTTTGTAGGATGTTTTACACATTATTAATAATACTATTTTGAAGATAACATTTTACAGTAGTTTTTTACAGTTATAATAACACTATTTTGAAGATAGCTTTTTATAGTAGTTTTTTACAGTTAAAATAACACTATTTTGTAAATACATGTAAAAGTTTTTCACAAATACTATGGCGCGTGTACTTGGCGCCTTTTTTTACCTTTTTTTAAAAAGGTAAGTTTTTATTTAAAAAAAACTCGAAATCTCTCCTTGTCAAACTCTCCATATTATATAATTTTATTTATTATAACTTTTATAAAATCTTATGTAAAAAGACAAACATATATTTGGTTTTTCAGTAATGTGATAAAGAAACGATACTAAATTAATAATTAATATTAATAAACAAAATACAAATAATGGCAGGAATAATGTAGAACTTAGAAATAAAATCTTAATGAATCTTAATCTTATAACTTATTACTATACGAAATATAATATATAATAAATGTATGTTACTTTACTTACAAGTTATGGTTTATTTTAAATGTAGTTTTAACTTTTATTACTGCTTAAAAAAACGATCATACTTGAATATTGAACATTTTAGTAACAAATAAGTACAATGACAAAAACTTATAAACCAAAACTATATGAAAATTAGTCTTACAACATGCTGCCTTAAAAAATAAAATCATAAATGTACATCATTTTACTCAAGAGTTTTGTTTTTCTTTAACTGGTTGTGAATCCATGATTTTATCACATCCGGTTTTCTATCTTTTAAGATGTTATATGTCATTTTAACCTTTTCTATTTCTGATAACGGTGACAATTTTCCTTTACGTATATAATTTGAAAAATAAGCTTTTGCATCTGTTATCTCTTCGTTTGTCCACCGTTTTTTCTTTTTATAGCCTCCAATGCTAATATAATTTATGATGAAAAATGATTGAAGGAGATTTTGATATACATAACATCCAGTTATCATATGTTTACAAGATCGATTTTTCTGTTTCCCTTTTTTGTTTCCATGGACTATACTCTCATTAGAGCTGTTTGAGCTCGTATTCATTACATAATCTGATATGTCACTATCCGAATGTTGTCCTATTAAAAACAAAAGAAAAAAAGAAAAATTATAATATAGAAATAATATAAAATCCAAGAGTAATAAGAGAGAGAAAGATAAAGCTATATTTTTAAAAAATTATTTTATTTAAGCTAATGTTCTTATTTAAGTATGAATATCTAATGAAGAAAACTTTGATTGTCAATTTACACAATGGTAGAAATAATTGTGATATGCATGTACTTACGGTAAATTAGACCTTTGTTTTTGGAATAAATATTGTTTTTTTCGTGGATTTAAGGCTTGTTTGTTTTCTGTGTTAAATTTAAATATTATGAAAAATTTCTTTAAAGGAGTACATGTTCACATAGAACAAAGAAAATTAATAACCGAAAGTAATTAGCATAATCTACCTTCGCAAAATCCATCCTTGCTTTTATTCTTTTTTTGTACATTTTGTATTTTTTTTATTGTATTATTTTGTTTTTCTCTATTTTGTGTTATTTTCTTTTGCTTTATTTTCTGTTTCTTTTCTTTCCAAACTTCCTTTTTTTCCTTTGCTTCTATTGAAGTATCAGTAGATGTTTCATTTGTATCGACAAATGTCTGTGATATGTCTGAAAAACAAAAGTACAATTAGTGATAATTAAACTCTTAAATTAATGATAATTAAACTCTTAATTAAAGTTATTATAGTTGCTAACCTTGATTATTGAAGGAAAAGTTATTGTTTTCACTGTTCATAGTTATATCAGTTTCGTTAGAGGTTATCGCATCCACGCCTTGAACTTTTTCTAAAATCTTTGACATTTCCAGTATATCAACTTTAGCAACGGGTTGCCTATAAATCTCCTTATGAATGTGTTCATGATGACCCATAAAGTTTGCTACCCTCGTTACTTGATTATCTGACAAGTTTAAATCCACACATTTTGTTGCAACATGTTTGCGCAAGGCAATACCACGAAGTGTGGAAATATTTTTTGCTCCACATTCACTTGCAAAATCTCTCATTAATTTACAAGCTCGTAAATGTTTATAATGTCTTTTATTAACACTAGGTAATCCAAACAAGAAAGGATTACTTGATGGCATCTTAGCATCCTTCCGAAATTGTAACAAGAGTTGAATACTTTTTAACATTTGCGTATCTAATAGCACTGGAACTGTTCTATTTAATTTTCCGCGAATAGTGAATCTAACATAGTTATGAGTTTTGTCGATTTGTTTGGACGATTTACACATAGCATTTGTCCCACAGGCGTATTCATAGTTTTTAAAGTCATTAATTAAAATCCTTTCAGTTTCCCCGGCTCTGCGACGATTAAATACTTGAACGGCTATGAGAGTTACCTCGGCTAATGCTTTCCATGCTTCATATGAAAATTCTTTCGATAATGTTTTACTATTCTCGTATATCTTTTTTTTATCAAATAATCACTTAGAATTTTAATATCACTTGTTCGAGGCAATACTATCTTTTTTTGTCGTTTCATTTTTGTTAGGGTTTCCTATTACCACCTTATTTACAGTTCCACTAAAATCTACATCATAAATCTTCATAAAATCCTCAACATGTTTCCGCTTTATTAAATCATTGTCTACCATATATGTAACATCTAAGATTTTACCGATCTTTTTTATACAGGTGCCGAGAGTAGATGCATTAGTTGGATGCTTATACATATTTGTTTTGTAATCAAATTCTGCAACGTCATTGATTGCCTCAATGACTATTCTATAAAATTGTGGAGCATATGCAACAGCTAAAGTATTAATTTCGGAGTTTCGATTTCTTAAAGCTAATACTAAACGACCTAGGAGACGTATGTGAGCCCGTATATAATTATTCTGATGTTCATGAACTTGGCTTTTGCACATATTATTTCCATACAGAATAATTGCACGGTCATATCTTATAGCTCTGGTTATTTCATCTTCTTGCAATATAGGCAATATTTCTACTCTCATTCTTCTGCTTGTTTCTGGATGATATCTGCCAAGAGCTCTTCGAGCATTTTGTAAAATTTTTCGAGAAGAACTTGAACTTGAATTTTCATTCTTATTACATTGTTGGACAATTGTTTCGGTGTCTTAAATTATTTCGCGTGTAAAATCCATTACAGTAAGGGCAATTAACAAAATTCGTACCATTCTGTTTCGTTTTTTGAGTAGGTCTTCTAACAATTATCAATCTACCATGATTATACTCCTTTGTCGCGTTAAAAATAAAATTTCCTTCTTTCCTTATACTTGCTATTTTATGCAAACGTTCAGCACAACCTTTCGGTAAATTTAAGAAATCTTTGACTTGATCTTCATCACGGTGTTTATTTTCTAAATGACGCGCTATTTTACTTTGTAGCGTATGACAAAATACACAAAAATTTTTTTTTGTTATTACCTTTAGGGCCATTTGACATTTCAGCAGTTAATTCAAAATCATTACATGCACTATTTCCAGGAATATTAAATTTGAATTGACTGTATTCATCATTTTCGGATGCACTGCTTATTTCATTAGTATTATTGTTCGACTTTGCCGTTATCTCGGTATTATTAATTTCTGATAAACTTTGAGTTTCATCAGTTGGTTTGTATTCACTGGTATCTTCAGTTACATTTGTATTTAAACTATCATTATTACCATCGTCTAAAATAAAAACAAAGATATAGCTAAAAAATTTAGTATGTGTATAAGTACAATTAAAAGATATTCCATTCCAAGCACATTAATTTCTAAAATAAATTAGTAAACATAATTAATTTACGAGCATAAAACAATATTGTTAGCTATATTCAAAATCTTTATTTAATCTTAAATAAATCTAAATTTACAATTATTTATTTTTTACCACTTACTATAGCTTGATAAATTTGAAAATAACTTCTTGTTAGATAATTGACTGAATTTCGAATATTTAGTTCTTGCTGGAGATTTAAGTATCCCTTGTTCATCTTTTTTTTTATCAATCTTTGTTGGTGTTATTTTTAAGATGGTATATGGTGTATTGCATATAATGTTTTCAGTAATTATACATTTTGGCACTATTCCTTTTGAATTATTATTGCAATCATAATCAAAATGTGCAATGGTCTTCTCATGATGCATATCTTTCGAAATAGAATGCAAAAAGCTCTCGTCTGGAACGTTTTTTATTTTAATTAAATTTTCTTCTTGATTTGTAATATCAGTTAATTGTTGGAAACAATCTTCATCTAATTGTTGGGAATTGCACGATAGTTTTTTTGATTCTTCACTCATGTCACTTTATTGAATATTACAGAGCACTGTTTCAGCTTTATATATCTGTTTTGACTGTTCATCTATTTTATTAGTTTTACTTAAAGAAACACTATTTTTTATATTATTACTGCAATCAGTCAAACGATATACATTTGATATAAAATTATTTCTTATTTTATTATTTTTTAAGTCGTTCTTAATTTGATCTAAAAAAAATACAAGAAATCATTAAAATATTTACATTATTTATATCAATATTTATATCAATCTAATATATAGAATATATTTCAATTTACCTTTAATTTCTGCTTGAATAATAGGGGAATCATTTTTAATTATGTTTCGATTTTCTTTATCTAATACAGTTTCCATTGATATTACCTTTTCTTTATTTGTGTGCATTCGCGAGACTTCATTTTCAGTATCAATAACTTTGTTACCGATATGATTTTTATTTAAATTATTTTCAGTCAATTCATTATTTGCGTTGCAGTGCATTTGTTTATCAATGTTAAGAAGTGACTCACATATTGTTTCTGATATTGTCAAAGATGTGCAAATAGAATCTTCATTTAAAAATGATATTAAACTCGAATCTATAATATCACTTATATCGTTTGTGCTAGATATATTAGCTTTATCACTGCATTCTGTTCTTTCGCTGACATCTAAAGTATTTTCTGGCTCACAATTTCTACTTGTAATAGAATTGTTATTAGTCGCACTTGTATCAAGTATCTGAAATAATAAAAAGTAAGAAGTTTGAATTAATTAGGAACTCATAATATTCAATACTCATAACTATTAGCTTTCTGATTCATATTTATTGATATTCAAAGATTCTTCTTTGTCAATCTTATCTGTATACTGTAATTATAACAAATAAAAATATAACCTTGATAATTATAACCTAATTTTTGAACTTGTAATATTATTTTACTAGTTTCATAATAATCGCTTACCTTTTTGTTGTTTCTAATTGTTTCTTTTGCAGAATTCTTGTATATACGTAATTGATTTTGTGCATCTTTTCCTATAAAAATTTTATCTAATTTTATGCTTGTCTCTTCCTTTTTACACCTTTTGGCAATATCCACTAGTCTAATTGATACATTGCGCATTTTCAAAGTTTCTTCTGAATTAACCGTCGATTGGCTCGAATGATTAATGTCTTTATTAATTCTGGATCGCAGTTTAGTACCTATATAAAAGTAATATTTTTATAGCAGTTTTAAATTATTACATTAGACAACGTAAATCAGTTAATAAAATGTCTTCTTACGTTTTGCTTTTGGCATTTTTATTTTTTTCCAAACTTATGAAATATTGTTTACTTTTCTTAAAGATTTCGAGAAATACTGCTTCTTGAGGTCTGTGGCACCTAATTCTTGCCTATAATTTTTTATCAACATTGATTATGTAAAAGCATGATATTAGTACAACTGCTTATTGCTTATACTCAGTGAGCGGCTGTTCGTAATTGGTTATACCGTAGATTCGTAAAGCATATGCCGTTATCACGAACTGCCGCTCACTGAGTATACTCAATAAGCAAATAATGTTAATGATTAATGATATCAATGATTTCGATTTGACTAGATTTTTATTATTTTTCATTAAAACTTGATATTTTATCTTAAGAAGGCTTCTAGTAATCCTTCAAGGTTCTCTCATATTATGCTGTTTTATATAGCGATATATTTTAATGTTTAAAATATAGCAAGTTTATTTGCATTCTTGAACATACGGCATGTTCCGGAACCGGTTAAAGTTTTTTAAAAATATTGTACCTTTATATATTTACTAGCGTTATAGCCCGCGCTTCGCGCGGAAGTATATGCCCCGAAATACATGCCTCAAAACCTTTATCTCTCACAAACATCTTTTTTCGTTTTTTCAATTATTGATTTTTAATTTTCTCAATTTTATAAATATTTTACTTAACATAAAATATTTTTTTATCTTTTATTATTTTCTTTTTTTATATTTTTTATTTTTGTGTGTATGTTTTTAGTAAATCTTATTATATAAAATAAATGTAAGTACGTTTAGATATAATTAAACTTTAATAATTTGAAAAATTTTGTTATCACTTTTTAAAAAATTGTACAATAAATTTTTGATTACCTAAGTAGGTACGTGGGTGGGTTAGTACGTAAAGGTTTTAAACTTTAAAAATCCACCATATCCATTCCTGAAATTTGCTAAATTTTAGTACCAATTTCTTTCGGTCAATAAATGTGTGAATGCGTGGGTGGGTGCGTAGGTGGACAAAACTTAAAAAAACCACATATAATAGTCATTCCCCAAAAATTTCGGAAATTTTGGTACCAATTTCGTAAAAATTTGTCAATAAATATGTGAATGCGTGGGTGGGTGCGTGGGTGGATAAAACTTAAAAAAACCACCATCATCACCATCCCCGAAAAATTTACAAAATTTTGGTTACCAATTACGCGAAAATCGGTCAATAAATATGTGAATGCGTGGGTGGGTGCGTGGATGGACAAAACTTAAAAAAAAACCACCTAGTAGTCATCCCCGAAAAATTTCCGAAATTTTCGTACCAATTTCCTAAAAATCGGATAATAAATTTGTGAATGCGTGGGTAAGCGCGTGGGTGGACAAAACTTAAAAAAAACCACCTAGTAATCATCCCCGAAAAATTATATACACATTGGTTTAGAAATCTAGAAAAAAAATTTTTTTTCGAAAACATACCCTCCTCTATGATAAACAAATTTTTTTAATCCAAAAAAAACCCCATAGCAGCCACCCCCGAAGAATTTGCAACATTTTGGTACCTGTTTCGAGAAAATCGGTCCACAAATGTGGAAGGAGTTCGCGGTCAGACAGACAGACAGACGGATGGTACTTATATATATAGATATAGAAATCGTAATTCTAAACAAATAAATACTACTCTGAAAGATCATATTTCAATTAAATAACTAAATATTAAGAGCCAATCTTTGGATTGAAATGATTTCAAGATTATTAGTCAGAAAGTTTGTTTCTCTTTTGTCTCGGTATTATGTATACTGATATCAATGATTTTGATTTGACTGGATTTTCATTATTTTTCATTAATACTTGAGAGATATGTCATTTTTATTTTAAGAAAGCTTCTGATAAACCTAAAGTTTTCGAGATTTTTTTTTTCATATAATTCTACTATTACTATTCCTATGTTTTAAGGTGTAGGAAATTTATATGCATTCTTGAACATATGACATGTTCCGTGACCGGTAAATTTTTTTTAAATTACAGTGCCTATCTTTATATATAAATCTTAATTCTAAACTAATAAATACAACTTCGGAAGATATTTCGGAATTATATAATTATATGTTAAGAGCTGGTCTTCAGATTAAAACGATTTTAAGAATATTAGTTAGAGAAAATTTTTCTTTCTTCTCTCGATATTATGATGTCAATGGGTGCATTCAGAAAACACAACAGTTGCACAACGTTAGTAGATTTATCTATATTATATCTTCATACAATATATGAAAATCTAGTAACGTTATGCAACTGTTGTGCTTTCTGAACGCACCCATTTGATTAATGATATAAATGACTTTGATTTGACTAGATTTTTATTATTTTTCGTTAAAACTTGATATCATTTTATCTTAAGAAGGCTTCTAGTAAGCTTTCAAGGTTCTCTCTATTATACTGCTTCATATTATATCGGTATATTCTTATGTTTAAAATATAACAAGTTTATTTGCATTCATGAACATACGGCATGTTCCGGGACCGGTAAAAATTGTTTAATATATTGTACCTTTGTGTATTTCTACATAAATTTTAATTCTAAAGAAAATAAATACTATTCTGAAAGATCATATTTCAATTAAATAATTAGATATTAAGAGCTGATCTTTAGATTGAAACGATTTCAAGATTATTAGTCAAAAGTTTGTTTCTCTTTTCTCTCGGTATTACAATGATATCAATAATCTTCATTTGACTGGATTTTTATTATTTTTCATTAAGACGAAATAATTTTTATATGGCGCATGTACGATTCACAAACAGGCTGTCTAAAGATATGTGATTGACTAGCTTTTTAAATTGTTACATGAAAAACTACTATTTGGAATAAAATGTCGCAAATACTTTAATTATTTAATTTTTTACAAAATTTTATGCTACAATCTTATTATCTCGAATTTCGTGACGTCTTGTACAATGTATGAACATTATTACGATTTGTTAACTTGAGCAATATCTGCTTTCCGTAAAAAAAATCTGCTCTTTATATTTTGTAATTGTAATACATTTTGACAAACATGCAATGTACAACGAAAATCGATTTTTAATTCAACGCGGCTTGTACATTTCAGTATGCTTGAAGCAAGGAAGGCTTATTTGACTGTTCCATTTATTCAATAATAAAATCAATATATACATCAATTTAAAATTTGTTCTGCGACTTTTGTCGTTGCTTTGAATAAGTTTATATTTGAGTCATACGTTTGGAGCACAAATTACAATAATAAATCAATTATTATAACTTTACATATAAAGATCGACTATATTTATGGATTATTCCTTTTATATGCAATAATTTTGTAATATATTTAATCAAATCCGCCAATACATTTGTATATACATATGAATGTACGTACATCTGGATGTATAGACCCGGAATCTGCCCTTATATATCATACGGCAGATTCCAGAACGTCCTGGAAACCGCCGTAGGATCTGAATTTTTTCCAGGACAGTCCTAAAAAACCAAATGTCTTGGAATCTGCCTTTACAAAACGTCAAAAGTTCCGGAAACTGCTCCTGGACATACATATATATACATATGTATATGTATATACATATGTATATATGTACATACATATGTATATGTATATATATATTAGCAATGTTAAAGAATAAAAAGATCAAAGCCTGTTGCTTATGTCAACAGCTACAGGTCGTAGTGGGGTAAAATCATAATTTGAATTGCAGATAATATGCGTGATGAATTGCAATCTCAATTAGATGGCCAGAAGGATAATCATCAGAAAGATAAAATTATAAGGATCAAATTTATTTTATTACATTACGAACCATTTTCTATTTTGATATTATTGCTTTCCTCTTTTTACACTCATGTTACACTCATGTTACAAATATTTATAATAACAGAAACGCTTATATTACCTGTTTGAAACATATAGATAGCATAATATGATGTGAATATATAATTTGTCTAAAGCTATTATTTTTAAAGATTATTTTAGTTTTAATAGGTCTGTTCGTGTTGCTTGCATATTTTGTACACAGTCTTCGCTTTCTCTTTCTCTCTAATGCCAGAATATATATTTGTTTCGTTTTAAGTGCAAAAAATTTTGGGAATTTCAGTCAACACGAACAAACCTAGTATTTCAGTTAAAGCAAAATAATCACGCATTTAAATACTAATTTAAATTGTCACAATATAAAGTGGATTAAGAATTTTAATGATATTGATATAATTTAATGAAGACGGCGACAAATTACACATCTAAAAAACATTTTGCAATCATCTAATTTAGATGTATATTTATTTTTACTTGAGTACCGAAAACATTTTTAAACATTTATATGACTATCTAAACTCTAAAAGCAAAGGGGGTAATGTAAAAGAGCATCATTTTTCTCATAAATTCATTAATTCGCACGTTCAAACACACATATTCAAATAAAAGCGTGTCTTCGAGAATTACGAATACAATTTTTATTTATTTATAATATATTTTCACGAGGTCTGAATTATATAAAATAAATTTCGACAAAAACCAGTTTTTTTAAACTTAAAATCATACAAAATACAAACTTAATTGTCCTATCGTAAACACGAAAATTTCTTATCATATATCAAGAAGAACCTCCTCTTTCTCGTATAATTACATAACGTGCCTTAGGAATGCATTAGTCTTACAGTTTGATCGTCTTATATACCTCCTGTGACAAATTTTTGACTACGGAAAGACAGTTCGCCGCGGAGCCATCTGTCGGTATAATGGCGGTACTGACTGTGCCAATGTAAAGCACTCGCGAGGAACACGTTTCTAATACTTGAAAAATGATTGCCGTGCGTTCAGACGCCGAACAGATTTACTTAAATAGTAAGCTTTTCCAACAATTTTTAAGAAAGACAAATATAAAATATTAAACATCAACTAAAACGCAAAATAAATCTAATATTGAATTTTTAACCAAATATTTAAGTTTGACATAAAAAAAACAGTTATCAAATATCGATATTAAAAACAATTTTTTATATTAAACGAGTTTACTAAAATTACTTTAGAATGTTTCTAATTAAAATCAAGAAAAAACTAACTTAAAAGATTTATTAGATATTTAATTTCAAAATTTTTGTGGGTACTCTATAATATATTTTACAAAAACATATATTATATTTTTAACATGCTTCAAAATGCCACTAAAATGAATAATTTTATAAGAAGTATACAGAAAAAATATAAAAACAAAATGTTAGACTTTTTAAAATATTAGAAATATCAATTTTACAATATAGCCTCGAAGAAATGTTAGAAAAGTTACTGTTTTTAAATATTTAACATCGTTTTCTATTAATATACGTATCTACCACATAATTATTGTTGCAGATACTGAATAGTTCGTCAATAAGATCCATCTACGCCGCAAAAAAGAAACTATATGATTAAGTAAAAAAAAAAAGATATTCTAATTTCCTTAGATAATTAAAAAATCTGGTTTCTAAAATGTGTTACGAAGTGATTAAGTCAGTTTTCATTATGTTCATAAATTCACTTCATCATTACTTATCTGAATTTTACTGCCATACTGATTACTGCCAGTTTTTATGACCCTATTGTATATCTTATTACCAGTTCAAAAAAGAAGGGTAAAATAAGCGCCACACAAGTCCACAATTACATTTAAATACATATACACATACTCAAATAAAATACACAATCATGTATTAGGCTTTATTGAATATACAACAACTTTAATACTGAATACAATAATAAAAGAATTAAATTTTATACTATGGAAAATATTTATATTTATAATTTGGCGCAATTTTCTATATCACTTTTGTAGAAAAACAAAGCAATGAAACATTAAATCAATATCTCTTTATACAACTCTCCGAATAGATAAAATATATATTTTAAAAAACAACTCTTCTTTGTACAATTTTTTAAATAAAATGTACATTAAAAAAATTTTATAAAATAACATTTCTTAGTATAACTTTTTAAACAGGCGTGTAGACTTGATTATAATTTTAGTATCAAGATAAAAAACATTTATTGGTAATTGCTAAATATAAAACTCGAAAGTATGGATTGTGAAATAAAAACAATACTTATTTAATTATTATTTATTATTATTATACTTCAAGTTTTATAATATTTGGCTTGCCTCTTTCTGCAGCACTCTGCTTTTTGACATCTTGTTTTGATTGTTTAGAATATTGTCTCATTCGCATTCTTAAATAATATTTTATAGTAAACGATAAAAGATCTTGAGCATGCTCTTTGCAAGGAAACGAAAACTTATAACTATTTAACATTTCATTCACAGTCTCGCTATATACATTTGGTGAATACACCATGCTTTAAAAAAGAAGCCTACAATTCTCGGAACATGTAGAAAAAGTTAGGATGTGTTAGGATGAATTAATGCACCTCTTGATTTTAAATTTACAATTTCAGCGAAGGATTGCTGGAACAATGTTTTAGTCGTTCGTATAGCTTTTCTACAACTTTCGCAGGCAAAATGTTTTTCTACTTGTTTGCAGATGTATCCTGAAATGAAGAACGATAATGCATAGTAAAACAAACCTTTGCCAACCCACATAACAATATATATCTGAACGCTTCACAAGCAAATAGAAGTCTTACGTCCAGACTCGGGAAAAAGATAGTCAAACGGAAGGCCGTAACTTACCGTCTCTCGAGACTGATGTTTTTAGGGACGTGCCTCGAGTCAAGTGAATTCTAAGGCCCGAACAGGTCAACGACTGGGAAGGTCGCTCTGACTCTGTTCGTAGGGCATTCACTTGATGGTCCCTTTTCGGTAAGAGAATTTAATCTCTTTTACGCGGGACGGGACTTAGTGCGATCTCAGGATGAGGAAATGAGAGCGGAATTAATTAAAATGAGTGAAATTTTCTTTAAACATTATAATTTATTCTAAATTAATTAAATGAAAAATTGTATTGACATAAAAAGGCTTAGATTATAATGTGTGATTAACATAATAAAATAGATCGACGGAGTACTGAGACGTATGTAAATAAGATCGTGTGTGTGTGTTATTGGGAGTGTGTGTGTGTGTATTTCCGCGGGTGTTACATAAGTTCGGAGGTCATCAGTCAGAATGCTCTGGGATAGATTCTATTATTAAATTTGAAGTTCTGACTAGTTAATACAATCGTTTTTTTTTTATGTCAAATAGGTAGAATTAAAATGTGTGTGGATGGGGATTCAAGTAATTTCTTCTATGACGACTGAGGATGGGGTATGAAAGTATTCTTTAAAGGTTTCGATAGGAAGTGCGAATGGATAAGGAGAAAATCGAGTATACCATGGGAGGAGGGTTCCACAAGGATATAACCTTGCTACTAATTCGAGCTCTTCGAAATCAATCGAATCAGGCCCAAATGAGATGGTTCCCTCTGGTAAAGGTAATTCCAGGATAGGGAATCTTTGTGCTAGGAACTCGAAACATCCGATATCGCTTATCTGCTTAATGCGAGCACGAGCCTCCCGGTTAAAATCGGGGGTTTCTTCATCTATGCAGATTACCTCGATATCGGCGTTGGATTCAGGAAGTTGAGGGGAAGTGGGAGGAGAGTCGTCAAGACTAATTACTGGCGGAAAGTATGATGGTGTGTCTGAATCGATTGGTTGATAATTATCTAGACGATCAGTACTATAATTATTAATATTATTCAAAAAATTATTATGGCTAATTGATTGAGTATCGTCTAGATTGTAGTTGTTATAAAAATTGTCGCAGTTGATATTAGAATGATAGTCTAATGATAATTAGTTGAATTATTAGTTGAATTAGTACTATTGATAATTAATTGAATTGATCCCGTAGTTATCAGAATTATCATCTGAATATCTATTGGATTGGTTGTCGTTAGAATTGAAATTAAAATGACCGCTGATAGTTAAGTCTAGAGCCGCCGGTTTACTCTGAGCCAATGTCTTTCTTAGGCGACCGTTGCGTCGATTTCGCGAACGTTTGGCGACGTTTCGCGAATTTCGCCAAACGGGCTTCACTACCAGAAAGACAGTTGATGATTATTAGGGGAAGCCGAATATTTTATTTAAAGAATAGCTCTTGGATTTAAATAAGCAAAAATTATTCCGTTTTATTCAGTTGATTAATGTTAGTATAACTATATATATATATATGTGTGTGTGTGTGTGTGTGTGCATGTGTGTGTGTGTGTGTAAAACAATGTCTATATTTCTATACGGATGGGAACAGTGAGGATGGTTGTTCTGAATAGAAAGGAAGGCGGGTCGTGAGTCCGCGCAGCTATAGAGCTGGAGGCTCGAAAACGATGGACAGGGAATGTAATTGAATAGTGAGTCTTAATCGCTATAGCGGAAGAGACTCGATGATGTGTATGTATGAGTTTTCGCTGCAACAAACAGGAAACTCGCCAACGATGTGTGTGTATATCGTGAGTTCTCGCCGTAATAAGCAGGAAACTCGTCAACGATATGTGTGTGTATCGTGAGTTTTCGCTGCAATAAGCAGGAAACTCGCCAACGATGTGTGTGTATATCGTGAGTTCTCGCTACAATAAGCAGGAAACTCGTCAACGATATGTGTGTGTATCGTGAGTTTTCGCTGCAATAAGCAGGAAACTCGCCAACGATGTGTGTGTATATCGTGAGTTCTCGCTGCAATAAGCAGGAAACTCGTCAACGATATGTGTGTGTATCGTGAATTTTCGCTGCAAGAAGCAGGAAACTCGTTAACGATATGTGTGAGTGTGAGGAAGGAATTTTAAAACTTGATGGAGACCAAGGAAGATTGTGAGGTGGGAATTTGATTGGAAAGGGGAAGATTGAGACTTGAAGATAGACAATTAAATGATAAGAGTTTAAGTTAGAGCTACTCTGAGGAAGTGAATATGAGAGTTATCTGATTTCGGAAGACTTACATCTTATAGCGGGCGTTGGCGTAAAAGTTGACCTTTAAAGATGAGCTTGGTATCTGCGGTGATGTTCCCTGAGAGAGGCTCAGTGCCGCTGATGGACAGGTTTGACGAGGTTGATCGCGATAAGCTTCTGAATTGTTCTTGGGAAGACCCCGGCACTCACTCGCGAATGATTGTTACGGAGTGAAAAACTCTAAATCTTTTCAAGATTGAATCGCGGAACTTTTTCAGAATTTGTTGCGCGGTCAGCCGTACTACTGAAGCGGAAGTTGAGAGAAGAAGTGTTGTAGATGATGAGGTGTAGATAGAGAGGTGGAGATGGAGATGATCGCTCCGAGAAAAATCCCGGTTTATATTGCATTTTTGGCACACGCCCTCCGTTTGACAATTGGAAATTTTAAATTAACGAATTAAGATTCTTTAATTATCCCACTTATGAGTTTTAGCTACCCCCTCCGTAGGGTAAATTAGAAAAGTGTAACGAATCGGAGGGTTTGTTTTAGTTTCTACGAATAGGAGAGCGTCTTCCAAAAATCGGAAATTCTAGGTATTACGTCTTGGGCGGCAGCGTTTGTCCGGCGTAATTTATGTTTGAAGAAGCGCGTAATGCACCCGCTAATGAAAAGGGGTGACTTTTATTACCCTCTTGAGACAGCGATAATGCGTATGTCGCGTCTGCTGTCCGAGCGCACGTGCAGCTTTCACGTGCATTTGTCGGTGTCCGTCTTTTCATTATTTATTTATTATGATATCTGCTATGGGAAAGTGACGGTTTGTCCATATTTTTCAGCTTCAGCTGTCAACAGCTCGCTACTTAAATATGGACAGAGTGTCACGGAATGTCTCAGAAATGTAATCTTTATGGCTTCTTCCCTTTTTTTATATGTATTGTTCCAGATTCTGTCTCGTAAAAATGTCGCGGTGTCTATATCTTCATGAATTTATTATGTCCACGCGTTATTTCTTAATCGTTTTGGCGCCTACGTGGCGCACTTGCCATAATAAATTCAGAGATTTTGACGTTTATGATTTTTCAAAAAGCTGCACGTGTTCTCGAATCGTGGGAAAGAAAAGAATCGTGGAGTCTACAGGACGTAACAGAAGCATTCAAATAACAAACCTCTAGTTTGATACGAAACATTTAAATATGATCAAGTTAATGAAGTGCAGCAGAGACAAGCAAAAATCACACCATAATTTCATGCATATTAAAATAAAATGCCAAAAAATGAAATTCTTTACTTTCGGCATTTCATCATCATGCTAGAAAACCAGCCATTTAAATCCTTCCAATTAAAAAACATTAGAAAAACTTTTTTATTGATAATTGTGTGTGTGAATATTAGATTCTTAGAATAGAACTTAAGAGAAAATCCGTGAATTGAAAGAATTGCATAGAATAGGTTTGAGACTGAGAAAAAATCGTAAGCAGAGATTGAGAAATCATTCGTAGTGATATTCTAATACGAGCAAGAAACTGTGTACATATGTCAGAAATTCTATTATTTACATTTATAACATTGGCACTTGTTGTACGTAGCATTGCTGAAATTAATATTGTGTATTAGTGTCCATATTCTTGGAATATTCCAATTAAAGACTATATATGCTCTCCGTTTTCCTGTAATCAACTTGTCTATGTTTACCAAATATACAGTTTTGCAATAAACCTGTAACGTAGTAAATTATGCAGTCAACGACAGACGCATGAGAATAATCGTGTTCGACATCATCGAATTCCCAATCAGTTTCTTTGATTAGCCCATCCAATCTCGCCTTTAAATCTATCAGAGATGTTTTAGTCGACTTTTCGTAAATTCTTCGTAATTCAGATACAGTAATGAGTGTTTTCAGATGTGATGTCTCCGTGAGAGTGCAATTACCGCTTGCAGGTGGTTTCAAAATGCTGTACATCGACAATAACTTATATAATTGCAAGAATGTTGGAGTAGAAGGATGATCGTTGGATCTAGCAGCCTGGCGAATTATTCCGAAAAATTTCTATAAACAAGTACAAAAATTCTTCAGTGCTCAAAAATTAAAACAAAGCAAGGTATACAAATTCAAAATTTTACATACCTCTAATGAATCCTGGTTAATTCGTTCAGTCAATATGTATTGGAAGTTATGCTTCGCAGTCAATGTTTCGCAAATATCCATACTTGATTGAATAGTGACACGTAGGCCCTCTGCTGTGTTGCTCGTTAAGAATTTCGATACTTGTATTTTTCCACTACAAAAGTTATTTTCCCAGTTATTGAGCCATTCGAGAGATGATTGCAGAACCTTCCATGTCGTATGTTATTAGTTTTCGAATGTAATGGAATCTCAATAATTTATCTTCAATGTTTATAAATTACTTTAAAATCATTTCCAGAGGGTGTAAGCCCTTCATTTGGCATATTGCGGTTGAGCGCATCAAATAAATTATTAAGCCGCTTACAAAAATTGATTGTAGCGTCGCAATCATCTAGTCCAAAGACGTCACGAGCTTTTCAGTAGAATTTCAAACCATGTACGATCGGGTTACTGAATAGTTATAAGAACAATATGTCAAACAAACTATAAAAAGATTGAAACGATCCCCCCTGAGCGATCGTTTTACCCGGCCGTCGATCCGCCGGAAGTGATGCCAGAAAAAGGTCGCAAGCAACCGTAGTGGGGAGAATGACGCACGCAAGTGAAAACCGCGTGTGAGCTCGGCGTTTCGGCTAGCTTCGGATAGTAGAAGAGAACAGATATACTGTTTTCTGTCTCCTTCTCTACCGAGCCGACAACGAAGGCGACGGGCGATGCGGCAACGTTTGCTCGATTCTTAATACGCGTGACAGCGTTATATGTTGTCTTATATATATATATATATATATATATATATATATATATGTGTGTGTATGTATACATAATAGCCTTCTTGTGTTATAAATAAAATTTTTTTTTACAACCTTCTAACATTATGTATTAAATGGATTTTTACAGCCTTTTGATATAAATTCACCCAAATATTTTTTAACTTTGTTTAAGGAAATAGTTATTAAAACGTAGGTACTTATATTATTTAAAAAAAAATAAATTTTTTATTTTTAAAAGAATATATTTTAATTAATAGTATTAAATATTTTATCCGTCTAAAAAAGACATCACAGATGTAAAAAAAAGCGCTAAGTATATCTTTCTCTAGCAAAAATAGTTCTTTACAAAACTTAATCGCCATCAAAGATATTATCTTTTCAAAAATTACATAAATTATATATTTTTTACTGTAACAAAAATTAATCGCCATCAAAAATATTTCTTCTCAAAAATTATATTTATAAATTATATTTTATCTTTATTAATAACATGGAAAAAAACAAAATATTAGCATTAAAAAGAAGTGAAATAAAAAAATCATGCTAAGTAAATTTAGAAAAATATAATGTATAATATTCAGATGAATTATTTTTTTTCTATAATTAGAGTAGATCTATTTAATGTAAGATGCAGAAAATATTAAAATTGCGAAATTTTGCATTCGTTCATCTATCTAATATTGCATTCTATTTTATTTGCAATAAAATATATATATATAGCATAGTATGGGGTGTAAATATATATATATAATAAACTTTATTTATATCTCTAAATAATTATTCATATTTATTTAATCCAAATATATTCAAACGAATATTCAAGAAAAGATAATACGACAAAGAATGTAGAAAATTTAAAAATTAAAGTTTAATGCAAAAAATTAAAGTTTAATGCAAAAAATTTAAAGTTAAAGAATTACAGTAAAAAAATTAAAGGAAACATTTTATGCAAAGACTTATAGTTAAAAGGATAAAAGCTAAAAATTAAAGTTAAAAAAATAGAGGTAAAAAAATTACATTTGTAAAAAACTTAAATTAATTAAAATATATTCTTTTAAACTTAAAACTTTTAAACTTAAATTAATTAAAATATATTCTTTTAAAAATAAAATTTTTTTTTAAATTATATAAGTACCTACGTTTTAATAAATATTTCCTTAAACATAGTTAAAAAATATTTGGGTAAAATTATATCAAAAGGCTGTAAAAATCCATTTAATACATAATGTTAGAAGGTTGTAAAAAAAAAATTTTTTATTTATAACACAAGAAGGCTATATATATATATATAAGACAACATTTAACGCTGTTACGCGCATTAAGAATCGAGCAACATAACGTCGCCGCATCGTCCGTCGCTTTCGTTGTCGGCTCGGTAGAGAAGGAGACAGAAAACAGTATATCTGTTCTCTTCTGCTATCCGAAGCTAGCCGAAACGCCGAGCTCACACGTACGCGGTTTTCGCTTGTGTGCGTCATTCTCCCCACTACGGTTGCGTGTTGCTTGCGACCTTTTTCTGGCATCAGTGGGCTGCCGCCCGGCGAACACCAGCCAGGCAAATGCAGCGGCGCTATGCGCCCTTTTAAATAATTAGATATCGCGACCGAATCGGGCCGTTATACGGCTACCGGTGTCTAAATCCAGGGCCGTTGTCTCGGCGCTTCCCAACCGCTCCGAGTCCTGACGGAAAGAGCCGAGCAACGGTCCCTGCCGCACCACCCGAACGCCGCCGAAATAATTCGGAATAATTATCCGTATTAAGCGGAACAATCGGGCCCGACGGATATCGCCGAAATTACCCGAACGGGTAATTTTTCCGTATAAAAAGAGCAATCCGGCACCGAAAAGATCACTCCGGTTCCCGATCCGACAGAGCCAGCACGGCGCCTGATCCGAATCCCAAACAGCTCTTCCACAAGAAGCAAGAGGTTGAGCGCACTCAGCCTCCGCCGAGAGATCTCGCAAGCTTCATAGAGAGCCTCCTTCCAGAGCAACAGCGAATGCATAGAGATTGAGCGCACTCCGCCTCCGCCGAGCGATCTCGGTAGCATTCAAACACCCGCCTAAACCTTGCACGATCTAACAAGTCCACGGGTGGAGCGATCTCTGCCGCGGGCGAGTGATCTTGCCGATCGTTGCATCCCGGTGCATTCATCCTAACACCAACATAAGGTTTAAATGCGAGCGAAATACATAAGCAACCGCACCGTGCAGTATTGTCACGCTCTCACGCGCTCTCGCGTCCCGCGCACTCCCGCGCACCTCGCGCGCCCGAACAGCTGACGCGACAGTAAACACACCGAATCTATATACGAGGGTGGTCTGAAAAGTTTCCGACCTAACAAAGATACAACACATTTTTTCTGAAATTTTTTTTTTATTTTTCAACATAGTCTCCTTGTAACTCTACACACTTCTCCCAGCGATGCTCCCATCTCTGTAACCCGTCAAAATAGTACTCGGCATTTTTCTCTGCAAAATAATTGTTCACGAAGGTGATTGCCTCTTCATTTGACGAAAATCTTTGTCCTCCGAGCGCAATTTTTAGATGAGGGAACAAAAAGAAGTCGCTTGGGGCTAGATCTGGTGAGTAAGGCGGATGGTCAAGCAGTTCAAACGATAATTCGTGGATTTTCGCCATGGCAACCGCTGAGGTGTGAGACGGTGCGTTGTCTTGGTGAAACAGGATTTTCTTTTTCTGCAAATGTGGCCGTTTTTCCGCAAGCTCTGCCTTCAGCTTGTCAAGTAATGATGCGTAGTATGCTCCTGTAATGGTTTTTCCTTTTTGAAGATAATCGATTAAAATAACTCCATGACTATCCCAAAAAACAGTCGCCATCACTTTCCCAGCTGAAAAAACAGTTTTTGCTTTTTTTGGAGCCGGTTCCCCCTTTGCAGTCCACTGTTTGGATTGTATTTTTGTTTCGGGCGTATAATGGTGTATCCAAGTTTCATCTACAGTAATTAATCGGCGCCAAAACTCGGATTTATTGCGCCTAAACTGCGTCAAAAGAGCGTTGGAAATGTTCATTCGAACACGTTTTTGGTCTAACGTGAGCAAACGCGGCACCCAACGCGCGGACAGCTTTCTCATGCCTAAATGTTGATCTAATATGTGACAAACACGTTCTTTTGACATGTTCATAACCTCTGCTATCTCTCTCACTTTAATTCGGCGGTCGTCTAGCACCATTTGGTGAACTTTGGCGATGTTTTCGTCGGTAGTTGCAGTTTTTGGACGTCCCGAACGTTCATCATCTCCCAAGCTCTTACGGCCACGTTTAAATTCAGCTGCCCAAAATTTCACTGTGGTAAATGATGGTGCAGAGTCCCCATACACAGAATCCAACTCATCTTTGATTTGCGTAGGCGTATTGCCTTTCAAAAACAAATATTTAATGACAGCTCGATACTCGATTTTGTCCATTTTCACAAAAAAACTCACACCAACTCACTCAAACGACTGTTACATAAAAACTGCGCGTCCAAAATGGCTGAAACTTTAGATAAGTAACTGTCAACAGATGAACAACGAAATTCAGTAGCTTTTATTTACGAGTGTTGTCATCTTCACGTTGAGGTCGGAAACTTTTCAGACCACCCTCGTACACGCATCGTACATACTTTTTCTATCATACCTTTATCAAGCGAAGCGGTAGCGTCGCGACGCCAAGTATATAAAAATTTCTTTTCTAGCTTTTCGAAGTTGCCTATGTACAGGGGCTGCGGCGCTACCAAGTAGCTTATCCGGAATTTTACCTCAAGGTAAACTTTCGATTAAGATATTTCTTGAATTAAAGCTGTAATAAAAAATCTAATGGCACTTTTATCATATAATGCCTATACAAGCTTTCGATTGCCAGTTTGAATAAGATTGATGCAATCAATCCTGAGAAATGATATATTCATATATCAGAATGACACTTTTCGTTCTTCAGTTTCAGATTCAGACTCACGTAGGTATGCTCGCACGCACACATGCAAAGCGATTTTGTCCCTCAAGGCGCGTTGGCAGCGCTCATGTACGATTTTATTCGCTTGAGTGTGTAAATACGCCTTAAAAGACAAAATCATATGAGGATGTGTGGAGATAATGTTTATATTTTATACGCGCGGGGTATAATACGAGAAGAAAAGTAATAAAATAATTAACGGTTATGAGAATATCGCGGAATAGTGCAACACTAGGGAAAAGAAGTGATAAAGTGACAAAATTATTAATGGTTAAGAGTATCGCAAAATAGTGCAAGGACAAGAAAGAGAAGTGATGTATTGAATAAAGTTAGGTTATATTAGCGAAACTGAGCGAATTCTTTTACACTTAAGTGAATCTATGCATTATCAATTATCATATTTCTCATAAATGAATTGTTGGAAAATAATTATAAAAGCATTGAAGGAATATATGGAAATTTTGGTTGGCCATGTTTTCGATAATGATAAGCAGGTAATTATACGCACGAACGCGCAATCATATATAATGTTTATTTATATATTGTATATAAAAATGCAATTAATGCATAATTAATATTTTTAGGTTATCTTATAAATGGCTAAAATGAGTTGCATGTTTATGTTAATGTAATAAAATAAATCTTGTAATTCTACCAAAAATATCATAAAAACAACAACATTGAATAGAAATTTTATTAATTGACAGTATAAATAATAAAATGATAAAATCATATTGCACTTCTATAGTGTCCACAAACATTTTGCGGATCAGGAATTACTAGCAACTTTTGGTTCTGGAAATGTGAATGTTTATTTTATATATATAAATTTAATTAATGCATAATTAATATTTTTAGGTAACTTACGATTGACTAAGTAATGACCCTAACAGCACATGATATTCTCCGTATATTCTGAATTCATACGGAATCTCCCATATATATACATAACATTCTGAGAATATACTGAGGATATCATAAACAATATATAATGGGCTACGAACATCTTGTATATTCTGAGGATATTCTGAGGATATCGCACACAGAATATCACATTTTGCATTCATATCGTAGATTCTGCATATATTTTGAAGTTCATCCCGAATATCCCGAATATATACGTAATATTCTAGGGATATTCTGAGGATATCGCACACAGATTATGTGAATGTCCAAAATGTAAATATAACGTCATAAATCATGTTTAATATTTTGTAGAAATGTGAATTGTGTAATAAATAAGTATAAATAATTATGTTTCTTACATTTCGGACGAAATTTAAATTAATTATTAAATGTAGAAAAACTTTTTTACATGCGATTACTCTAGCTCAGGGGGTTGATCATGTAATTTCACGTGAAACTTTTCATTTATCTTTCAGTCAACTTTACATTTGAAACAAAGTTGGAAAGCACAGTATATACTTTATTTACTATTATTAAAATAGTGTAGTTTATTTGCTTACCGCTATGCGGTGCATTATTCATTTTCTATACCCGTATTCGAGTTCTTGTCATGAGCGTATATAAAGCCTGCAAAATGCGGTAAATAACATTTTTCTATCAGTTTAATTTCTAATACCATTCCCGTACAGGGGAATTCAGATATTGAACTGATTTTTGGAAAATCGGACAGATAAATGTCCGATTTTCACTTATTCGGACAATTTCTGTCCGAATAGGTGAAAATGTTTTGTTATATATATGCATGATATATCTGTAACATACTGGAGATATACCGTTAACATTCTACAGATATCCTTGGTATATACCATAAGATCTTGTCCGTATATACTATGAACTAAAATAGAAGGACATTAGAGCATTCTTAGAACATATTCGTACAGTATATCATATTCGTACATCATAGTACGTATCTCGAATGCTCTGAGAATATACGCAATGTACTTTTACGATATCCTCCGAACATTCTCCGTATCTACATGTGCTGTTAGGGGAGTTGCATGTTTATGTTAATTCTATCGAAAATATTACATATACAGTTGACTTAAAAGCATCAGAGTTAGTCTGAAATAAAAATATTATCCATTAGTTAAGGAAAAGATATAAGGTAATAATTTTGTTTATAAATTACATAATAAAGGTTACTTATTTTCTTTTTGACTAAATACTTTAAGGACAAAATTTAGGGCCAATGCACAAGCTTTTCTGTAACACGTTACGTTACTGTTAAGTACTGACTGTAAACTTAGATTCGCATGTTACCTTAATCTTCAGTCAACGCACAAAGAAAATCCTAACATAGCAAAAATATTACTACGTTATAATTTTCTTTGTGCGTTGACTGAAGTTTAAGATTACATACAAATCTAAGTTTACGGTTAGTACTTACAATTAATGTAACATAATGTATTATGCAAAAGCTTGTGCAGTGGCTCTTAGTTTATTTATAATGGTTGAACTTATTCTTTTTAGCAATAAGAAACGTCAACGTGGAAATTGATGATTTATTCGGATGGAGCTGTCTTTTGCAATATAATTATCGGAGAGCATTAGAATATCTGTCATCGATAAAAGTAGTTCCAATTTAAATCAAAATGAGGAGGAAGAGTCAGTTAATGATGTTGAATTGCAGATTCTATTGGAGGATTATATAAAAGTTCATAATAATTCGGCAGCTGTATTGATTAGAACAGAAGCTTACGATACAGTTTTAGAAAATATAAAACATTTTGAGGTGTCAACCACAAAACGTGAAACCACTATTTAGGAAAGGTATTGCAAAAGTCTTAATCTTTAATTTACTATTTATATTCTTGATTATAATAAATTAAGTAAGGCTCTGTTATACTCATGTGTCTGGATAAGAGGAGTAGGCAAGTGAGAACCGGGCGCAAGAAATTAAGCGCTAAGTCTTCAATGATAATCTTCTTTCGATAAGGACCACAACCAAATGGTCGAAACGTTGTGAATTTTATCAAATAAACACTGGCTAGTAACGTCGATTTAAGTCTACCAATTTATATTTACCACTAGCGATAAAGAATTTTCAAAGGAGATAATCTTCTTTATTTAAATTCGTACGTTTCGGTCCTTTCTTTGGACCATCTTCAGCGATGTTTACAGTATAGTGTATACATTGATACTGACGGATTGTGAAATGACAAGATCATAAAAGGGGTGAACTTTTAAGTACGAAAACAATAACAGATCATAGGTGATTTTACCTTACTAGGTGGATATCACCTTACAAGATCTGGAGAAGCGGGTACTAGGGACTCTTTCATTTGAATTACTATTCTACTTTCGTTATGTAGACGATATCTCGCTGTCGGTGCCGTCTTCCATGCTAGAATTTACTCTTAATTCATTTAACTCCGTCCACCCACGATTACAATTCTCGCTGGAGGAGGGTACGGACGACCGCCTAAATTTCCTTAACACCACCATTATTATCAGAGACAATGTCGTCGAATTCGATTGATATCATAAACCCACTTTTTCGGGTAGATACCTCAATTTTGAGGTATCTACCCAAACACCCTCTTTGCCACAAAAAGGGCACCGTCATGCCCTTAGTCGATAGAGCAATCCGATTATCTCATCCAAGATTTCAACAAAAAAATCTCGAATTCGTAATAAGAGTTTTGCGTGGAAATGGGTACCCATTACCATTCGTGTTTCAAGAGCTCCACACGAGACTAAAAACATTGTTCAATAAGAGTGAGAAGATGCCCAATCGAGAACGGGGTGTTTCCGTGGAGGAGACAACGGAGCGCCCAATATTTTTTAACATTCCGTATGTCCCGGGATTTTCGGAACAATTCAACCACATAGTCCGCGATCAGAATGCAATCATGTCCTACACGGGCATGAACAAGCTCCGTTCTTTTATAAAAGTCCATAAAGATCCGCTACCGAAATACTCACGAAAAAATGTAGTATATAAAATAAATTGTGAAAATTGCGACGCGTCGTACGTGGGCCAAACAGGCAGATTACTAAAAACACGTATCACCGAGCATCGCAGTCACATAAACAGAAACACTTCGCAACCATCTGTGATCACAGATCGTTAGATCATGATTTTGATTGGGACGGAGTTGAAGTCTTGGATGAAGAAATGAATTTAGGAAAAAGATTAACGTCCGAAATGCTTTATATCAAACGACCAAAAAACAGTCTGAACCGACAGACCGACACGGAGTGCTTACAACACATATACTCAATTGTTGAGCGTCTAAACAAAAATCTGATTACTCTCAAATCCAACACACAATCCGTGGAGGTCCGCCGATACATTGCGCGTCACACATCAACATGCGACCGCCCACATTTATCTACATTGTCGTTAGTTAATCCCGTTACGAGCGCACTAAATAATTCGGTTCACTTTTATTACCCGACTGCATATATCTATACTCAGTTATCGATTGGCACACCTAGTCTCGCCCCTTCATGAATTGCTTCGATTCAATGCATCAATAAAATTTAAAAAAAAATCACCTATGATATGTTATTGTTTTCGTACTTAAAAGTTCACCCCTTTTATGATCTTGTCATTTCACAATCCGTCAGTATCAATGTATACACCATACTGTAAACATCGCTGAAGATGGTCCAAAGAAAGGACCGAAACGTACGAATTTAAATAAAGAAGATTATCACTGAAGACATAGCGCTTAATTTCTTGCGCCCGCTCTCACTTGCCTACTCCTCTTATCCACAGACACATATATATTCTTGATTTATATTTTACATATGGAAAATTCAAATGTGTGTATATGTATTGTGCATAGGAACAATATTGAGATTCAAAGGGGAATATGAAAAAGCTTATGCAATCTCTCTCTTTCTCTCTTTACTGAAATTTAAAAATTAAATCCAGAAATGAAGATATTTACTACAGAATTAATGACCTTAAAGGATAACATTGCTAAAGACACAGGAAACGATAAGCACTTGTATCGTAAAATGTTAGTTGTAATTGAAGATACCAAAAATCTATCAAAGAATATAAAAGCAGATAATAAATGTATTATTAAGTACATAAATACATACATATATACACATATATACATATGTATATACTGTGACGTGACGTTTTGTACGTCCGTCACAAGGGCTGGTAAGCCCGACTGGGATCGGTCGCGCGGGCCTCCGCTCTCTCGATTTAGAGAGAGAGAGAGAGCGCGGCCTGAGCGCGGGATCGGACGCGATCCCGCGGTTTTCGCTATTTTGTCTCGAGTATTATTTAGAAAATTAGACTAAGGTTACGGTGGCCAAGGCATACGGTCGACGGGATCTCATCCGGTGGCGGCAAGAAAAGCACCTTTTACATCGAGGACGAGGGGAGGCCCCGAAACAGTCAACAGGAGCACGTCTGGTAAGAACTACGACATTTTAAATCGCATTACTGAATAGAGGGAAAGAACCTAGGCTGCCGCCTTTTTAATAATTATTACCCACAGGCTTGAAGGAAACAATAAGAGGGGTAGCCACTCAAGCGCAAGAAGCGCGAGAGCCCCAAAAAGGAGATACGGCACTGTATCCGAAGCGCGGGCCCGAATTTCCTTGCCGGATGAAGCCGGATCGAAGAGGAAATCGACCACGGATGCATCCCGCTAGTAAAGGATAAAGGAGGACCGGCGTACGCCCTCCTAGCGTACAGTCGTACGCTGCCGCAACTAAGGTTTTCCGAAGCCTGGAGCTAATAGGAAGCGAGCAAGGGGGCCGGAGATTAGAAACAGGGAAATCGTAAGGACCCTCAAGGCCGCGCCACGGCCCTGCGTAACGCGGGAGCGCCACACGTGGCCTTATCAAATATTAATGTGCCGGCGTGTCTCCTGCGGGCCTTCCGTTCGTCACTGTTCGGCGGACCGACGTACGGAGCGGAGGCCTAATTTTTCGCTGCGCTGATAAGGACCTACGAGGGTTACTACCGGTGAGACTGACGTCGACTGATTGTAGAGCCGCCAAGTTACGAGTAAGGTTCGGATGAATCGCGCCCTTGAGTCATCGCTGTCGTAAGTAAGGTTTTCATATCGTTATTTTACACGATTTTGGTTATTTCGAGTATTGCGCAGTAGATCGGCGAGACGACTCATCCAAGCCGACGGATCCGCGTGAGTACTCTCTCCCGAGATCATTTGCCGCCGACAGTCAATCATTATCGTTCTCGTACTTATTTCGTTGCCTTGATTGTATCTGAATAATCTGTGTCTATTGCGAGCTCGTACACGTAACCGCCTTGTATATTGCGCGTCTGTAATATCGTATGTTCGTTTCGTATTGTGCAGTAGCGGAATTATATGGATCGCGTAAAAGTTCGTATCTTATTTCGACGCTTCCGAGTTATTGCGTAAATCAAGGACATTGATATTTGTCGCGTTATTAGATCGAACAGTTCGTCGCTGCCTCCAAGGCAGTTCGTTTAACGTATAATTCCGATCGATAATACGAATCGTACCGCGATATTGACCGAATATATCGACCAATATTATTGTCGCGGTGTATACGGCTGCTCTAAGCGCCTAGTATATCTTGTTCGACTTTGTGAAAATTCGGCAATTTTACGCGGGCGAACGCAAGTTAATTGTTGGCTTACGAAGGAATTTCCCTCGCCCGCGAGGCCCGGATAAGCCTCGAGTCGCGGCTAAACTCTTCGCCGAAGAATTGACTTTCGGCTCGCGCGTGAAACCCGATACTCTTGCGCTCGATCGCGAGAAGCCTTTCGGCCAACAAACAGCTGGCCAGAATATCACGACTTATATCTCTTATTATTATTTCTTTTATATCATCCTTTGTCTTTATATTTTTCAATTCAATCATTCTTTTTTTCAATATCTTTTCAATAATAATATTCTCTCTGACATTAGCGGTTCAATTATAATTATTTTCTCAATACGATTTGTTATATTATATTCTTCTATATCAATTTATCTGTGCAACTTATTCGTGCCTATCTCGAATTCTCTCCCGTCCCGTCCGCAAGGACCAACCCCTCTACCAATTCCGTTGACTGAATAGCCGTGGATTTTCCGTCGCGATTCCCAACCGATGCAAAACTTGTGGTTTTCGTAACGTTCGTTTTCGACGGCGCGGATTTTCGCGCCTGGCGCCCAACTTATGATATAATTGTTTCGCTTTAGTTGTCGATCGGTTTCCGTACATCGCGCCGATTGTCATTAACAACGACTCCTTAACTAATTATACTTATAATTATCTAAGAAAAGAATCACGATCACAATACATATGTATATAAAAATATTTAAAAAGACGGATTTTTAGTTTTCAACTACACATAACATTTTACGATATAGATGCTTTTCTTTTTCTGCGTCTTTAGCAATTTTCTTTCCTTTAAAATCATTATATCTGCAGTAAATACTTTTATTTCTGAATTTAATTTTGAATCAGTGGAGAAAGAGAGAGAGAGAGAGAGAGAGAGAGAGAGAGAGAGAGAGAGAGAGAGAGAGTTGTATAAGTTTCTGCATATTCCGCTTGAGTCTCAATATCCTACGATACTCACAATACATATACACACATATTTTAATTTTCCATATGTAAAATATAAATCAAGAATATATAAAACTTATTTTAAAGAAAGATTAAGTATAGTAAATAAAAGAAGATTAGAGGATTTTTGCAATACCTTTCCTAAATAGTGCTTACACATTTTGTGGTTGACGACTCAAAACATGTTTCACATTTTCTAAAGCTGCATCGTAGGCTTCTGTTTTAATCAATATAACTGCCAAATTATTATGAGCTTTTATACGATTCTCTAATAAAATCTACATTTCAGCATCACTAACTGACTCTGCCTCCTCATTTTGATTCAAATTTGAACCACTTTTGTCGATGACAGATATTCTAATGCTCTCCGATAACATTATATTGCAAAAGGCAGCTCCATCCGAATAAGTCATCAATTTCCACGTTGACGTTTCTCATTGCTTTAAAAAAATGTTTAACCATTATGTCAAAAAAAGTTAAATAGACTGTCTTGTCCTTAAAGTATTTAGTCCAAGAAAATAAATAACCTTTATTATATAATTTGTAATCAAAATTATTACCATATTTTTGTTTTTAACTAATGCTTAACATTTCTATTTCAGGCCCTAACTCTAATGTTTTCAATTCAACTGTATATGTAATATTTTTGATAGAATTAACAAAAACATGCAACTCATTGCTTAGCCATTTGTAAGTGATCTAAAAATATTAGTTACGCATTAATTACATTTATATATAAAATATAAAGAAATATTCACATTTCCAGAACTAAAAGTTGCGAATAATCCCAGATCCGCAAAATATTTGTGGACACTATAGAAGCGATATGATTTTTCATTTCATTATTCTTTATGAAGCCAATTAATAAAAACGTGTTCAATGTTGTTGTTTTTATGATATTTTGGTAGAATTACCACAAGATTTATTTAAGTACATTAACATAAGCATACAACTCATTAATATGTTAATTGGTAATGCACAGATTCACTCAAATGTGAGCATTCGCTCAGTTTGTCTATTATAATCTAACTTTGCTCAATATGACATCGATTAGAAGAAATTATCTTCTAAATTCTCTTCCTTGCACTATTCCGCGATACTCTAATAACCGTTAATCACTTTATCACTTTTTTTCTTGTGTTGCAATATTTCGTGATATATAAGCATATTAAATAAATTATTATGTCTGACAATAGTCTACAAAATTTTATTGGTATCCTTAATATCCTTATTATCCTGATTTGATCCTCTATTCTTAAAATTATGAAATTTTCATGCAGCTACACACGTATGAATAAGTGAAAGATGTAACTAACTACTAAAAGATATAAATAACTACTAAAAAAAACCTTACATAGGTAAAAAAAAATACGCTAAATATATAAAAATTTCACAGCTTGTATGTAATAAAGAGTTAAAATAAATTTTTACAAAAAGCAGTGATATCCTATTAAAAGAAACCTTACAAAAGTAAAAAAAAATACGCCAAATATATAAAAATTTCACAACTTGTACGTAACATAGAGATTAAAAAAATTTCGACAAAAAGTAGTGATAGCCTGTTAAAAAAACCGTACAAAGGTAAAAAAATACGCCAAGTATATAAAAACCCTAAAAAAACTTAAGAAAGTTTAAAAAAATATTTACTCCTAAAAAAACTTATAAAAATAATTTTCCTCTAAAGAAATAACCTTAAAAAATAATAAAATTTGAAAAATAATTTTCTCCTAAAAAGTATTCTCTAAAATACAAAAAATAAAAACTAAACATGAAATCAATAATTAGCCAAGTATTTAGAAGCAATTCAATTTGTGAGGATTTGAAATAGTATTTGCCATAAAATCAATCTTGCATTTATAGAAATATAATACCTAAATTTTCTCCATGAAGTCAAAACGCATTTTATTATTAAGAAAAATTTATTTTTAAAATAAGTTTAATTTTGTATGATAAATATTTTGATATATAAAATAGCATTATTATGTCACACGGATTTTATTACAAATAGTAAAATATAAAACTATTTAACCCTCACTGCGCCATGACGTTGATCACATTGATTGTCAATTTTAAATATAAAAGTGTCCTGTGCCACAAATTGATCGAAATGTTTGAAATTGCTGTTTTGAAATTAATCATAAGCTTTGCCAAGTAGGTCCGGAACTAAAGGGGTTAAGACACAAAGTGACATACAAAAACTTGGCGTGCCCCGGTCGCTTTTAATTTTAGACATATAATACGCAAACCATAATTTTAAATATTTGCTAATAATAACATTAACATGTTGATAATTGTCGCGGATCGGAGTGAGGGCGAGAGAGAGAGAGAGAGAAAGAGAGAGAGAGAGAGAGAGAGGGAGGGAGTGGGAGTATGAGTATAGAGGAAAAAAATGCATCGCATATGCATTCGCATAATGAGTGCACAGCACTTGCCGGGCAATTAGCGCATTTAAATTTGGCGCGGCGAGTCGCGCTATTCGCCAGTGCGCCAATAGCACTCCGGTGCTGGCCCCGCTACTCCGCGCCACAGCGCGCGTTCGCGCCCGAAATATTAACGCCGTTGTGACGTTGAAAATTAAACGGTGATAACAAACGGTTTGTCCTCCGACTTTCGAGAAGATTCGATATCGCTGTTTACTGAAAACACAAATACGATGTTTCCGTCTCAGAATCTTCTCGAAGGTCGGTGGGAAAAAGCCGTTTGTCCTGCGTCTTTTCTCGCACTCGTCTCGTAAGCTTTCACGCGCACAGACAGAGATCTCTTCACGCTTCTGTTCTTTGTTCGCTTTTTCACAAGCACCCCGAACGCTCGCATAATTGCACCTCTTGCAATTGTCGCACTTTCTGTCGCGATTTACGCACACTGCAATCGCCTTTTTTTTGTACATAGTGTATCATAGTAATAAATATACTCTTGTCGTTTGAAACTTATATTTTTTCGCTCTTTCTTGTGCCGTCTTGTCCCGTCTTCGTGTCGCACTCGCTCGCGCACTGACCGCACTTCACTTTGCCGCGAAACTTCACATTTTCTTGTCCTTCGAGCCGGATCTCCGCGTGTTCCTCGCGTCCGGCATCCGTGTAGTTCGCCTTCCGAGTGAGAGTGACCAGTGTCCAGTGACCTGCAACCGAAAATGGACATGGATCAGTTGATCGACGCTCAGCACGAGCTCCACATACGCATACTACGCAGCGTGGAGAACCTGAGGAAGGTCGGGGCGGCCAAGCTGAACGCCCACATCGTCCAGGCCGCAATCCGCGTCCTGGACGACAAGTGGGCGAAGTTCACGGAGCAGCACGAGGAGCTCCGCGCCAACTACTGGAATGAGATCAAACAAGACGAATACACCACCGACGACCTCCTCAGCAAGGTCGAAACGGCATATTATGAGCAGCGCTCCGAACTCGCCGAACTGGAGGAGCGGTTCGGCAAGCCTACGGAGGCCGCCCTCGCCGAACGGGCCCGAGAGACAGCGCCGTCACGCAGGGCTTTGCCGCGGATCAACCTGCCGCAGTTCAGCGGCAAGTTCGAGGACTGGCCAGCCTTCAGGGACCTGTTCCGTTCGATGGTCCTCGAGGACCCGTCGTCCTTATCGAAGATCGAGCAGCTTCACTACTTGAAGACGAGCGTCAAGGGCGACGCAGAGCACTTGATACGGAACCTGCCTTCCATGGAGGACAATCTGGATCAAGCGTGGGACATGTTGAGCACCTATTTCGAAAACAAGAGGCTCCTCGTCCGATCTTACCTGACCGTGTTCACCTCGTTGCCGCGGCTGAAGACTCCGTCAGCCGACGGACTACGCCGACTCTTCCACGGTGTGCTATCAACAGTCGGCGCTCTCAAGGGCATCGGGCGCCCGATCTCCGACTGCACCGACCTGTTCGTTCACCTAGTCGTCGAGCTCCTGGACGCCAAAAATCGTCGGGAATGGGAGAGCTCCCTCGGCAAGTCGTCCGAGCCGCCTTCGTATGATAAGCTCCGGGAGTTCCTGCAGGAGCAGCTCATGACGTGGGAAGTCCTCCAGGCCGTGAGGCCGGGGCCGTCAGCCAAGTCTCCGGAGAAGTCCAGCCGCGCCTCTCGCAGCAGCCACGTGGGGACCAAGGGGTCCGATCCGAATCGCAGCTGCCCTCTCTGTAAAAGGGATCACTTTATAGCCTACTGTGATCAATACAAAAGGAAGACTGTACAAGAGAAAAAAGAGGCAATCAACACTCATCAGTGGTGCTGGAACTGTCTGGGTCGCCACCTGCTCGCTGATTGCAAATCAACAAAGGTGTGTACCACATGTGCCGGAAAGCACCACACGACGCTGCACGACGCCTTCACAGCCGTGGCAATACCAGCAGCGGGATCTTCCTCGACGGTGGCGGTCCACGTCGCGCGGCGACCACCGGTGGAGTGCGGGCCAGCGCTCCTGGCAACCGCTCGCGTGCTAGTGGCTGATCGCGCGGGTACTCGCCACACGGTTCGCGCATTGATCGATCCAGGTTCGGAAATCTCGTTGATCTCGGAGTCGTTGGCGCAGCGGCTTCGTCTACCACGGACACCATCATCATCGGCCATCTATAGGATAGGTGGCATCCGGACGGGCGTCTCGCGCGGTCGAGTTGCGGTCGCTGTCTCCTCTCGTGACGGACTGTTCACGCTTGCCGTCTCAGCGATCGTACTACCGCGCCTCTCCATATACAGCGGCCCTGCTGAAGGGGAGGCTCGTTCATGGCCTCACCTCGAAGGCCTTGACTTCGCAGATCCTGACTTCCATCGGCAAGATCCCGTGGAGTTGCTGTTTGGTGCTGACGTCTACTTGGATCTTGCAATGCCGGAGGGTCTTCGCCGAGGAGGGCCACAGGAGCCTGGGGCTCAGCTGACGCGCTTCGGGTGGGTGCTATTTGGTGCTGTCGGCGCCTGTCACGTCGCCACTCCCGTGTCGTCGCTGCAATGCTCCACTATGGATGACCTCGCTGACATCGTACGCCGTTTCTGGGAGACGGAGGAGCCCCCTCGTACCGCTGACCGCCGACGAGCAGGAATGTGAGGATCACTTTGTGCGCACCCACGTAAGGCTCGATGACGGTCGCTACCAAGTGCGACTTCCACTTCGCCAGGGGCTGCCGGACCTCAGCTCCACGCGCCGCGCCGCGGTTCGCCTCCTCGACGTCATGAGGCGACGCTTCAATCGTGATCGCGACTTCGGGCTGCTGTACCGCGAGTTCATGCGCGAATATCTATCGCTCGGGCACATGTCGCCAGTCGCCGCCGCGCCGCCCTCGTTGACAAACCGGACCAGCTTCCTGCCTCATCACGGGGTGCTACGGGGCTCGAGTGCAGGCTCCAAGATCCGGGTCGTGTTCAACGGCTCGACTCGCACGGGCGCCGGGGCGTCGCTCAACGGCTTTCTGTTCGCCAGACCCAACTTACTGCCGTCGCTCGCCGATACGCTGACACGGTGGCGGCGGCACCGATACGTCTTCATGGCAGACATCAAGATGATGATCGGCAAATCCAGCTCCATCCGGACGACCGGGACCTGCAGCGGATCCTGTGGGAGGAAGAAGGCCAGGTCAAAGAATATCAGTTAAACACTGTGACGTACGGCTTAGCATGCGCTCCGTACCTCGCCATCCGCGTGCTCCGGCAGCTCGCGACCGACGAGGCCAACGACTTGCGGTTGGGCGCCGACGTACTACGTCACGATACATACATGGACGACATACTCACCGGGGCTGCCAGCCTGGAAGCAGCATACAGTCTCGTAGATCAGGTGACCTCACTGCACGGCGGGCGGCTTCCCGCTTAGGAAGTGGGCCGCTAACGACGACCGCCTCCTAAGAAACATCCCGCTCGAGCATCGACAGGGTGCGTCAACGGGCACCCGACTGCCGTCTGAGGAGTACGCTGTGCTGGGCCTTCGCTGGAATCCAGCCGAGAATGTCTTCGCCATCTCAGTGCAGCTGACGCTAACCGCTCCACCAACGAAGAAGTCCGTACTCTCGCAGACCGCGCGCCTCTTTGATCCACTCGGCTGGCTGGCACCCATTCTCGTGCGAGCCAAACTGCTCGTCCAATCCGCATGGCTTCAGCAACTGGATTGGGACGCACCGCTGACCAGGGAGGACGCTGCCATATGGACCAGTCTTGAGGAGGAGCTGCCACTGCTCGAGGAGATCAGGCTGCCACGTTGGCTGCACCGCGACGCTCCGCACAGCTCCGTGGAACTTCACGGGTTTTCCGACGCCTCCGAACGAGCCTATGCCGTCGTGGTCTACCTCAGGGTGGAGACTGACGACCAGCCGAGAGTGCACTTGGTAGTTGCGAAAACCAAGGTCGCGCCACTGAAGCGCGTGTCACTTCCCCGTCTGGAGCTCTGCGGGGCGGCCCTGCTAGCCAAACTGACTGAGCACATCCGCCTCTCCTTGGGTCTGGATTGGTCAGCTGTCTACCTGTGGACAGATTCAACAGTCACGCTGGGCTGGATACGAGGACACCCGGCAAGATGGACAACCTACGTCGCAAATCGCGTTGTAGAGATACAGCGAGAGAACCAAGATGCAAAATGGCGGCACGTACCTGGCAAGGACAACCCCGCCGACTGCGCCTCCCGGGGAGTGTCGCCGAGGGAGCTGCTGCATCATCCGCTGTGGTGGCGTGGACCGGCCTATCTCAGCAGTCATCCGAATACCTGGCCGAAGGACGTCGGACTCCAGGAAGCGACCAACATGCCCGAACAGCGGCCGCTAAAGTGCCACGTGGTCAATGAGGTGCTGGACCCTGAAGAGCTACGCCGATTCTCCAGCCTTCGCCGCCTACTCCGCGTGTTCGCGTGGATCTGGCGCTGGAGGACTCGACAGCATCGCTCTGCTAACGACGAGGCCGCCTCGGTGACGCTGGGACCGGAGGAGCAAGGGACGCTGCCTTGCTTCGCTGGATTCGGGTAGTCCAAGAAGCGAACTTCCAACCAGAGTTGCGAGACATTCGTGCCGGAAGGTCCCTGGCAGCCAGAAGTCCGCTCAGCAAACTAGCTCCTATGCTGGACGAGGAGGTCATCCTGCGGATCGGTGGGCGGCTGAAACACTCAGTTCTGGATGCCGACCAGCGACATCCGATAATTCTACCACCAAGGTCACATTTAACTTACCTGGTGATCGACTCCGCCCATCGACGCACGCTGCATGGAGGAGTTCAGGCCACCCTGGGCAACATAAGACAGCGATTCTGGATCTTGCGGGCCCGTCAGCTGGTTCGCAGTCACATCCATCGGTGTCTTCCCTGCGTGCGATGGCGGGCGGCCACTCCGCAGCCGAGGATGGGAAATCTGGCGAGGACGCGCGTCACGCCGAGCCGGCCATTTCTGCATACTGGCGTGGATCTCGCCGGCCCTGTCTGGCTGAGGACGACCAAGGGCCGCGGTCACAAGGCCTACAAGGGCTTCTTAGTAATCTTCGTGTGTTTTAGCTCCCGCGCTGTTCATTTGGAGGTGGTCAGCGACTACTCCGCCGAGGCCTTCCTAGCTGCCTTCCGTCGATTCGTGTCACGCCGAGGGTTGTGTACGGCCGTCTATAGCGACTGCGGCATCAACTTCGTGGGTGCAGACCGGCAGCTCAGGGAGTTCTTCAGGGCAGCGGGCAACGAAGTCCACCGCATCGGGCGTCTTGCTGACGAGGGAGTACGGTGGAAATTTAACCCACCGTCAGCTCCTCACTTCGGTGGCCTTTGGGAAGCGGCTGTCAAGGCCGTTAAGCATCACCTGCGGCGCACCATCGGCAAGACCCGGCTCACCTTCGAGGAGCTGTCCACGCTCCTCGCGGAGGTTGAGGCCTGTCTAAACTCAAGGCCGCTCGAGGCCTTATCCGACGATTTCGACGCCCTGACTCCAGGGCACTTCTTGGTGGGAGGCCCTCTCACCGCCGTTCCTGAGCCATCGCTCTTGGACACCCCGTCCATCCGTCTCAACCGGTGGCGGCTTCTTCAGCAGATAAGAGATCATCTGTGGCAACGATGGACCCGGGAGTACCTCCAGGGAATCTCTCCGCGGCCCAAGTGGTGGGCCACTCGAGGAGCCGTCCGCGAAGGCCAGCTGTGCCTTGTCAAGGGCGAGAACACTCCGCCGTGCCGGTGGCCGCTCGCCCGAGTCACGCGTCTCCACCCGGGAGAGGACGGGCAGGTACGCGTGGTGGACCTCCGCACCTCCGTCGGCGAGCTGACTCGGCCAGTTGTTAAGCTCGTACCGCTGCCGACGGCAGCCGCCGCGGATCCGGGGCTACCCGCGTAACCCACGTACCACGTGCAACATATTCGCGCCTGTAAAATAATTGTATATGATATCGTATTTCGTTTCCGTTCATGTTTGAAAATTATATTTATTATCATCTCGCACTTACCTGTCGTGCCGAATTTCGCATCTCGTCGCATCTTCACGCTCTTTCCACGTTGTCCATGGGGCTCCTAACCTCGCCTGTCAAAACGCGCGACCGCGCGCGACACCCCCGGTTCGCGGCCGCGACGGCTCACTAGCTAAGTCCCTAGGGGCGTACGTCGCTCGAATCTCGACGAGGCGGGCGGGATGTCGTGGATCGGAATGAGAGCGAGAGAGAGAGAGAGAGAGCGAGAGAGAGAGAGAGGGAGTGGGAGAATGAGTACAGAGGAAAAAAATGCATCGCATATGCATTCGCATAATGAGTGCACAGCACTTGCCGGGCAATTAGCGCATTTAAATTTGGCGCGGCGAGTCGCGCTATTCGCCAGTGCGCCAATAGCACTCCGGTGCTGGCCCCGCTACTCCGCGCCACAGCGCGCGTTCGCGCCCGAAATATTAACGCCGTTGTGACGTTGAAAATTAAACGGTGATAACAAACGGTTTGTCCTCCGACTTTCGAGAAGATTCGATATCGCTGTTTACTGAAAACACAAATACGATGTTTCCGTCTCAGAATCTTCTCGAAGGTCGGTGGGAAAAAGCCGTTTGTCCTGCGTCTTTTCTCGCACTCGTCTCGTAAGCTTTCACGCGCACAGACAGAGATCTCTTCACGCTTCTGTTCTTTGTTCGCTTTTTCACAAGCACCCCGAACGCTCGCATAATTGCACCTCTTGCAATTGTCGCACTTTCTGTCGCGATTTACGCACACTGCAATCGCCTTTTTTTTTGTACATAGTGTAATAAATATACTTTTGTCGTTTGAAACTTATTTTTTTTCGCTTTTTCTTGGCCGTCTTGTCCCGTCTTCGTGTCGCACTCGCTCGCGCACTGACCGCACTTCACTTTGCCGCGAAACTTCACAATAATAATTTGCAAATTTTAATTTCAGAAATATACTTCGCGAACCATAATTTTAAATATTTATTAATAATAATGCTATTTTATATAACAAAATAATTATCATACAAAATTGAATTTATTTTAAAAATAAATTTTTCTTAATAATAAAATGCGTTTTGACTTCATGGAGAAAATTTAGGTATTATATTACTATAAATGCAAGATTGATTTTATGGCAAATACTATTTCAAATCCTCACAAATTGAATTGTTTCTAAATACTTGACTAATTATTGATTTCATGTTTAGTTTTCATGTTTTATTTTTTAGAGAATACTTTTTAGGAGAAAATTATTTTTCAAATTTTATTATTTTTTAAGGATATTTCTTTAGAGGAAAATTATTTTTATAAGGTTTTTTTTAGGAGTAAATATTTTTTTAAACTTTCTTAAGTTTTTTAGGGTTTTTATATACTTGGCGTATATTTTATCTTTGTACAGTTCTTTTATAATAGGATACATATACACCGATTCGATATACACGTACCGTACTCACTAAACACTATTTATAACAGTTATGTTACCTAAAAGTAACAAGTAATGTAATAGTTGTTATGTTAATAGTACATATGGGAAACGCAACTTGTTACTTTCATGTAATATTAGGGTGCAACCCGATGGAGAAAGAAATAGCGGAACGGAACAGTAACGGAAAAGAGATATGGTGGGGGGTTAGCCAATCAGAATAATTCCGTTTCAATTCCGTTCCGTTTTTTGATAGGTGGATATCCCATGGCACGGACTATTACGGAACGGAAAATAAACGGAAAAATGTCTAACCTATCGACATCGAAATTCGTGAAGTGCCGAAGTGTTCTAAGTTATTGATTAGGAGAAATTCAAATATGGATATTGTGGCTGGATTATTTGGCGTTATAAAAAAGGAAAAATTTCACATAGTTGCTTGGAAGACTGTAGAGAATTAATAATGGACAACGATAGAAATCTCTTTAGAAGTGGTATGTATATTTGTGTGTACAAGAGAGACAATATATTCAACAAACTATCATTATCATTCATTTTTTTATAATATTGTCATTCAATTTAACTAATGCTTAGAATACATAAGTATTATATACGATATCTGTTACGAACATTCAAAATTAAACTTGAATTAATCAGATTCTTTAGCAACACATTCGCATGTCGAGAATGAGACTGATAGAAACAGTACTGCCTATATTGTTAAAGAAAATACTGCCTACGAGAAAGAAAATATTGCAATTAAAAATAGTATTCCTTCCACATCGACAAGCGCCAACAACAACATGGATGATGTTCTTACTCCTGTTACTAATAACAATAATTCATTGTCTCCAGCCTGTCCAACATCACCGAAATCAAGAAGTATGAATTTCAGCGTTTATTGTGTGCAACATACATTAACGAATGAATAATTAAATTATTTCTTTGTTGCAGAGAGGAAGAGGATTGATCTATACGAATACGGAGAAGTTCATGAAGATGAATATGACAGTATATCAGAGTCTTCCATCTCTAAAAATGTTTTACGAGTAGAAAACGAATATCGCAATGGAAGAATAAAATATATAAAAAAAGTGTTATTAATAAATAAAGTAAATGAGTGGAAAAGAACACAATTAAGTTGGCAGAAAGAAATGCGAAGAAGACAATTAGTTAAAACTTTCTTACTGCATCAGTTTTTAAGAAAAAAAGAGAAGAAAAAAGAAATCCAACCAAAACTTTGGGTTCGATCAATATTTACTGAAGAAAGGAGATATTGTCAAGGAGATAGTAACAATCTAATTAGAGAAATGGCAAATGATTCTGCAAAATATTTTGAATATTTGAGGATGACCAAAGAATCTTTTAACGAATTATTGGAATTACTTGAATCAAGAATTACAAAAAAACATGTAAGAACTCCAATATCGGCGTCTACGAGGTTACAAATATGTTTACGCTATTTAGCATCAGGTGAAACAATGCATTCGATTTCTTTCGCCTTTCGAATTGGATTGAATACAGTTTCAAAAATAGTAGCAGAAACTTGCGAAGCTATTTGGGATGTTTTGAAGGAAAAAGTTTTTCCTGAAATAACAGAGGATTTGTGGATCCAAAAAGCAAAAGAATTCGAACTCTTATGGGATTTTCCAAACTGTATTGGAGCAATTGACGGAAAACATGTGCAAATCCAGGTATATATAATTTGTATATTACAGTATATTTTTTAATTTTTTAACTTATTTTATATTTTAGGCTCCACCTAAAAGTGGCTCAACATTTTACAATTACAAAAGTACGCACAGTATTGTACTTATGGCACTTGCGGATGCCAATTGCTGTTTTACAGTAATTAATGTTGGAGCTGAAGGAAGACGAAGTGATGGAGGTGTATTACAAAATAGTATACTTAGACGTCTATTAGAAGATAAATGTTTAAATGTATCAAAAGCGAGATTAATTTCAGACAAAGGTCCTGAGTTACCTTATGTTATAATAGGTGAGAAGCTTTTGCGTTAACTAGTTATATGTTACGTCCATATCCACGAAGAAATAATTTAAACCTAGAAAAGAAAATATTTAACTATCGACTAAGTCGTGCTCGAAGAACAGTAGAATGCGCATTTGGCATTCTAACTTCGAGATGGAGAATTTATTTATCGAAGACCTATAGCAACATCTGTTTATAATGCGGTTTCTATTGTTAAAGCTACAGTTTGTTTGCATAATTTTTTAATGATAACGATCTTGCACTTCCTATAAAAAATAGAATATATTCTGTAAATATTTGTCTGAATGATAAAAATGGATATTTTCAAAACTTACAAATTCCTACGATTGAAAATGATACCTTTAGACGTGGAAGTACTGTTCGAGATCGGTTTACGGAATATTTTTGTACTTTTGGAGCTATTAAACAACAATGGGAAAAAGCGAACAAAAATAATTTCTAAAAGTTTAATAAATTATAACAAATTACAATTTCTTTCTTAAAACAAATACAGAATATGCTCTCCATCTGACTATTTAGTATATATACTCTTATTCTCTTAATTATATATTTTTACTACAAAACAGCTTGCAAACATTGCACCATACAAACAGTATCTGTACCAGTAACAGTCTAACTGTACCAGATAGATAAACATATTACAAAAGGATATTGTAAAAAGAATAAAAACTATTAAGTAGTAATAATTATAAAGTAAATTTTATTATTTAAACTCTCTGCATTATATATCTTTATTATATAAATTTATAATTATATGTTTCATTTTGTTATATAACTATCTAATAAACAAAACATCTCTCTAACAATACTGTACATAAACAAAACAGAATAATGCTATACAAAAAAAACATAAGAACTAATCAAATACTGCATCATACAAAACAGTATTGTAACAAATAGATATTTTATAAGAATACTGTGAACAAAACAAGAACTGAATAATAAATGCTGCAGAAAATGCAGAATATGTAACATATTGCATCGGCCTTCTTATTATATTATAAAGATCAATGTTCTTATATTTCCTTATCACATTTTCTTATTATGTCTCTTTGTATCTCTCATCTTCCTCTTCAACTTCATATAATCTTGATAAGAATTCTATTTCTAACTTTGATCGTGATTTGTAAGACAGTCTGTATAAACCTTCTGCCAAACGTGAGACGAATCCATCTATAGAATTTGATTCTGCAGTTTGTGTTAAAGAATTAATAAGAGCTTCTTCGTATTCGTCTAGATCAATCCTCTTCCTCTCTGTAACACAAAGAAATTATAATTTAATTATTCATTCGTTAATGTAAGTTGCACACAATAAACACTGAAATTCATACTTCTTGATTTCGGTGATGTTAGAGAAGCTGGAGACAATGAATTATTGTTATTAGTAACAGGAGTAAGAACATCATCCATGTTGTTGTTGGCGCTTGTCGATGTGGAAGGAATGCTATTTGAACTGGATGCTTGCTCTTCATATATTGATCTTTGTAAGGATGTTACGGTTCTAAAATAAATTAGGACGTTAATATAACATATAATAATTATCAGGTAAAGTATCACTATTCTTAAACTTACTGTCGATATTCCAATGTATCATTTAAGAAAGTCATTACATTGTAGTAACGAAAGGATGGTTTTACTTCATAGTTCTTTGGTAAACCAGCTGCATCATTTTTTTGTAGAATACTTTGTTTCTTTTTTAATATGTTTCTTGCTTTTCTGTAGCAGTCTTTCAAATAGGTCCATCGTTTTTTTGCTTCAGTAGCGGTATATAAACCTACGACACACATAATGTAATTAAAAAATATATATGTATGTAATATTTGTTTTGTGTATTTATATATAGAAAACTTTGCAAATAAATAAACATATAAATAAATAAATATAAATGCTACCTTTTAAACATTCGCTGACTTCTTGCCATAAGCAGTCTTTTTGTTTCCTCCCTCGCTCTTTCACTGGTATGCGAAAATCATATAAGACTGGTCTCTCTTTTACTGCACTTATTAAATCTTCATCTAGCTTCTCTGTATCATAGCCAGTGTGTTCTTCAAAATCCTCAGCAATATTTTCTTTCTCGTAAGCAGTACTTTCTTTAATAGAGGCAGTGCTGTTTCCATCAGTCTCATTCTCGACATGCGAATATGTTTCTAAAGAATCTAAATAATTCAGGTTTAATTTCAAATGTTTGTAACAGATATCGTATATAATACTTATGTATTCTAAGCATTAGTTAAATTGAATGACAATATTATAAAAAATGAATGATAATGATAGTTTGTTGAATATATTGTCTCTTTTGTACACACAAATATACATACCACTTCTAAAGAGATTTCTATCGATGTCCATTATTAATTCTCTACAGTCTCCCAAGCAACTATGTGCAATTTTTCCTTTTTTATAACGCCAAATAATTCAGCCACAATATCCACATTTGAATTTCTCCTAATCAATAAAATATGTATATTATGTAGAGTCAATTTCAATTTGTTTCATTAAATTTATGATAAGAACAATTAAACCTAATCTATTTTATAAGTGTTATGTGTTTAATATTAAGTAATGTCACATATACAAGTGAAAATACATATTCATGTGAGATAGCATTTTAACATATATATTTTATTTTCACATATAATGTACCAATGACGACATTGCTCTTTATTTGCTATTCGTAGTGGCCAAAATGCAAAAAATATCAAAATGCCAAAGCGCAAAATGATCGACTTAGAACACTTCGGCACTTCACGAATTTCGATGTCTATGTCGAGGTTAGACATCTTTTCGTTTATTTTCCGTTCCGTAACAGTTCCGTGCCATGGGGAATCCACCTACTAAAAAGCGGAACGGAATTGAAACGGAATTACTCTGATTGGCTAACCCCCCCACCATATCTCTTTTCCGTTACTGTTCCGTTCCGCTATTTCTTTCTCCATCGGGATGCACCCTTACAATATTACAAGTAAAAGTATGTAACTGTAATATAACTTAGTTACTTCAGAGTAATATTACATAAATGCATTTTAATATAAATATAATGTTACAATGTTATTTTCTTGTAGCATTTTTTGTTTTGTTTTCCAAATTTCAGAACGAAGCTTTATTGTATTAATTGCAGCAGGCTTCTGTGAGTCAACTTTTTAAGTTTATTCATAATTGATTTTATATTAAATAATAAAACATATCTTCAAAATATACTTGAAAAAATTGCGATACTTTAAATTTTTTATTTCGCTTTATAAATAATATTTTTATACCGAAAAATCTTTATTTAAATTTTTTTAAGAAAAATAAAATTAAATATAAGTTACCAAAAGTTCACTTATGATATATTATTTTTTCTAAAATATTTCAATATTTCACGTTTCCTTGTACAATTAGATTAAAGTGACAAAGTGATAAATTTTAAACACTATAACTGATTATCATTGCATCTCTCTCAGTTCTTTTATAGTGATAAAACCATATTCCCATTAAATTTTATTTTTCCTAAACAAAATAATAATAATCATTTTCGAACAACTTTCACAATTTATAGTGGAATACGTGTGTGATTATTTGATTTGAATTTTCCCGCTTTTTTACCTTAACTCTTACTTACCGTAACGAATGAGAAACATCAGAGTGATCTTTTCCGTTTCGACTTTTGTACATTGTGCAAGTACGTAATAAAAGTTAATTAAAAATCATATATATTTAATCATAATCTTCAAATATTTTGTTATATTATTACGTGTTTGTCTTTTTATATCAATTAGCATAATTATTTGTTAGTTACGATAAGTTCAGAATGTATTCTGAAATGTGTTGTTCTAACCTCAATTAGTAAAAAAACATTTAATTATTATTGATTAAGTAAAATTATTTTATTGTTTAAGATTTAAGTCCAATTGAAAGAATTTTTAATTCATTAATATTTAAACAGATTATTTGGAATTTTAGTAAATTATATTAATGTATTACATCTAAAGAAACCTATATTTTAAGGGGCTATAAACATTTCAAACCAATAACTTTGACTGATTTCCTAATTGTAATATCTAATGATTCTATCTGTTTCATCTATCTTTTTATTTATCTGCTGTTTTTTAGCTTTTAATAATAAAAATGTTTGCTGTTGTTACATTTGACGATGACAGTACATCAGAAATACCAACTAATTGGCTTATCGATTCTGAGGCTGAACCAAGTTGTTGGTGGCCACCTTCCAATACTAAAAACTTATTAACTTTGATATCAAAACACGTTGAACCGATTAAATCAACCTGGCAAAGTCTGAATGTAACCTTGGGAAGAACTTATAGTATGAAAATTCATAGACATATTCATTATGAGATTATTAACATAAGTCAATAAAAAAAGTTAACCGCGGGCTTATTATTCATCATAGACACACTTGAGAGAGCTCGGAAAGTGGCAGAGGATTCTCAATATACAAGTGCAGATGAAACAGATTTAGGAAGAGGACGTCGTAAACGGTTTCCAAACAAATTATTAAGTTACAGTGACAGAGATTCTAGTCCAGAGACTTTTCAACAACGAAATAAAAAGAAATCAGGTATTTATCACATAATTAATAGTATCATGTTAAAATTTACATTTAAAATAATAAAATTAAAATATTTATTACAGAGAATAAATTGCTCAATTTTCCGAAAGATTCTCAATTGACAGATGAATCGAGCGACAGTATCGCCCTTTCAAATAATAATGTTTCAAAAATAAACAATTTAAAACTAATTCCACAAAGTCATTTTTCAATATCAACAAATATTTTAGAAAATGACATGCAAATAATTATTAAAAATTTAGATTGTAAGTAAAATTGAACTAGTAAAAGCAAATCTATTTTTACATTGTGATATCAGTATATTTTTTTATTTTCAGACAAACTTGACAAGTTAATAAGAATAACTTCTAACACAAAACTCGACTTACATGATTTGAAACAGCGCGTAGATCGTATAACTCCTTTTACTAGAGTGTCTGGTTCAACAGAAAAAGCAAGAGATGTACTACCGCTAAAATCGATTGATGAAATAAAGAAGTTTAATGAAAATTTATCGGAAGAGGAAATGCAATCTCAATTTGTAAGTAACGTTTAAAGTTATATGTTTCGAAAATTAAATTAAACAATGAACATAAATAAATCTTTCAATTGTTTCAAAAATTAAGGCATATGAGATATTTTCTTAATTATACATTGTTTAATATATTATAATATATTGTTATAGAAAACTTTCGCCTCAAAAATCGGGGGACAAGGAGCTCGTGATAATATAAAACGAATATTGGAACGAATATTTACAAATGAAGTAGCAACAAAATGTTCATGGAAAGGGAAAAAAAATAATTTTCGTGTGGATAATTTAAACTTCATAACAATAATGAAAGGTAAAACTTAATGAAAAGAAGAATAAAAATATTATCCAACATGCATACACCACGCGCGCGCGCGTATGTGTGTATATGTATATAAAATGAACGTAAAAAACTATATTTATAATACTCTGTTGCAGAAATAATTCTAGACACTCATCCAACTGTAAAAGAAGTAGAATTTGAAACTGAATGTGCCGATTTGCCAAGCAACGATTCGATCGAGAGAAAAAAAAAAGGATAAATTGAAAATTATTTTGAAGAGAGGGCTTTAATATCTAAACGTAAATATATTAGAATTGGGAATGTGCTAATTTTCTTACTGTTAAGTATTCACATTAATTAATTTAATAGTTTAGGTTTTTATATAAAACAATGCCAAAAAGTAAAAATATTCAGTATTTATTACAACGCAGAAAGCGACAATTAATTTCTTTACGTTCAAATCAAATAAGTAATGTGAGTAATGAATCTTTAATTGGAAGTCTGCCATTGTCATTGTCTTAAGTTGCAAAAGTAAACAGTGAGTCATGTAATCATGCAACTGAGCAGATAGCTTGTGAACCGAATGTCATAACTATTAATAATAAAGAATTGACTAATCAAATAGCTCAGAAATTAACGTTTAACATTGAAGATGTTAAAACAAATAATAGTTGTAATGACAATGTCGAATAATGGTCGAATCAGAATGATTTTCTCGTAAAGGATGAGAAAAACAGTTTTTTGAATGGGTCTAGTGAAAATATTTCATCAAAATTAAATTCAAAAAACCTATTTAACGATTTTCAGTTATGGGCTTCAAATTTTCAAATATCTCAATCTGCTGTAACGACGCAACTAGGCACCGTTCCTAAAGCATAATAAAAATATATATTTTCTGACTGTCTTTCTCTCTCCTGCTCTCTCTCTCACCTGTTCACCTGCGCTCTCGCTTACGCGCTTGCTGTCTCACTCCCGCGCTCACGCTCTCGCTTGCTCACTTACTGTCTCGCTTGCTCACTCGCTTTCTCGCTCGCTCTCACACTCGCCCACCCAGGCCTCAAGCGGTGGGAGAACTCAGGAATGCAGCCGGCCGGGTATACAAGGCGGCCCGGCCGATACACCGAGACCAGATCCCATCCAGCAATCCGAGCAGGAACACGATCCAGTCTAACTACAAATCCACGTCGAGGTGTTTCTCGACTTCGCCGGGAGTATCCGGCATCCTGATACCTGTATACGTCGAGGTGTCTCTCGACTCTGCCGGGAGTATCCGGCATCCTGATACCTGTCTACGTCGAGGCGTCTCTCGACTCCACCTGGAGTATCCGGTATTCCGCTACCTGCTCACGTCGAGGCGTCTCTCGACTCCGCCGGGAGTATCCGGCATCCTGATACCTGTCTACGTCGAAACGTCTCTCGACTCCACCGGGAGTATCCGGTATTCCGCTACCTGTCCACGTCGAGGTGTCTCTCGACTCCGCCGGGAGTATCCGGTATTCCGCTACCTGTCCACGTCGAGGTGTCTCTCGACTCCGCCTGGAGTATCCGGTAAACGCCCCTACCGCGGGCTGACGTGGGACTCAGCCCGAACCGTGTTTCGTGCTGCCCGTAGACTAAGACGCACCGGGTCTCCGGACCACACTGTATATAGCGCCGTTCGTAGCGGCCTGCAAGCCGCCCGATCTATTCGCCGCCTGCTTCGGTCTCCGGACCACACTGTATATAGCGCCGTTCATAGCGGCCTGCAAGCCGCCCGATATACTCGCCGCCTGCTTCGGTCTCCGGACCACACTGTATCTATCGCTTTGCTTACGCCACGCTGCATGTACATATGTAATATTCTTTCTATCTTTATCAAGCAAATAAACTCTGTTCTACACACGTCTGAGTTACTTAACGCATACCGGAGTCTCCCCTTCACCCGAATCCTGGTACCGGCGAGCCTGATCCGCGGCGTCGGGAAAGGTGACCCGGCACATGGCGCCCGAACAGGGACCTGCCCAGTAGAGACTCCAGTTTGCGTTACCTACCTCAGATGTTAACTTGGATCTACCGATTATCAAAAGAGCAACTCGCGACCTGGCTAGAAGCGCTCAGTATCGATAACGCCGGAAATATCGAAACCTTACGCAAATGCCTACGACAGTTTGTCATACAAAACCCGGGCCTACTCAACGAATTAAAAGACGAGGAGATGCCAGGACCCGAGGAGGACTCACCGGCCGATCCTCGGATCACACCAGCAGCAGTACGACCAGCAGCAGACCGACCAGACCCGGCTACCATCCTAAACCAAATTAGGAAATGGGGCCTGCACTTCGAAGGGAAAGACCCCTTCGCCTTCTTAGAACGCCTCGAAGAACTAAAACGGGCGTACGGCTACACCGACGATTGGCTATTCTTGGGGCTGCCCGAATTGCTCCGCGGTGATCCACTACTATGGTATCGGAATAATCGCGAAGCCTGGCACACGTGGGCCAAATTTTGCCAAGGATTCCGACTCCAATACCTCCCGCCAGGATACCGGAGCCAGATAAAACGAGAAATTCAGGGACGACGACAACAGTCGGGCGAGTCATTCAGCAAATACGCCACGGCTTTGCTCACCCTGATGCGACGTGCTGGAGGATTTACAGCGCAGGAACAAACAGAACAACTCTACAAAAACCTAGACCCGGAGTACCAACTGTACATACGCCCCGCCGAGGCCACAAGCGTCACGGAGTTAAGCGCCAGGGCCGCGGAGTACGAAAGGATCGCCCAGCGCCGCCGAGAGCGCCAGCCCGAAGCCAAGCAGAATCGCGAACACGCCGTCGCTGCCGCTGCCTATAGTCGAGAAGACTGCTGCTGGCGGTGTAAGCAGCGAGGACATACCCGTCTGGACTGCAAGCGACCCCCTAAAAAATTTTGTTCGCGGTGCGGAAAGGACGGGGTATTCACCCGAGATTGTCACCCACCAGCGGGAAACCAACGACGGACCGGAGAGACGGCGGCCACCGCCGGTCCCGAAGAAACCAAATAAGGTTTACGCCCAGGCCGCACCTGAAAATACAAACCATCGGCCGTCATCTGTGGGCCCTTCTCGACTCAGGCTCCGAAATCTCCTTTGTCAACCCGACCACCGCCAACCTCGCTCAACACCAGGGAATTACGCTGCAACCAGTGGAGAAACAAGTAACCCTAGCCGATGGAACCCCGGTTCCAATTACACACACCATCACCTTACCCATCACTGCGGCCGGGCGCACGGCTCGGCATACGTTCCAGATTCTACCAAATTTGGATCGTCCGATGCTGATTGGCATCAATCTGTGGGCCAAGTTACGCCTAACCCTGCTATCACGTCCGCAGCGACCGTCACAACCAACCCCGTCGTAGGGGAAATCTTGGAGGGCATCACCCCCCGGACAGCCGAAGAGGATCAGCGCCTTCACCAATTCTTGAGACAAGAACTGGCAGCATTTAAGACCATACGAGGACCGACCACCCGCATCGAGCACCGAATACGGCTGAAGACTGACCAGCCAATCAAGCAGCGATACCGGTCCAGAAACCCCGCTATGCAAGCGATTATAAACATAGAGGTGGACAAGATGGAACAAGAAGGCGTGATTGAGCCATCGCGGAGCGCATGGAGCTCCCCGGTCGTCATTGTTCGCAAGAAAGACGGGACTCACCGATTTTGCATAGATTTCCGAAGGCTCAACTCGGTGACCGAAAAAGATGCTTACCCGCTGCCTCATATCGCCGCTACACTCGATAAATTAAGGGGAGCTCGGTACCTGTCCACCCTTGACTTAAAGAATGGGTATTTGCAGGTATCCCTAGCCCCGGACAGTCGTCACGTCACCGCTTTCACCGTCCCCGGAAAAGGCCTCATGCAGTTTCGGACCATGCCATTTGGGCTTCATTCGGCCCCCGCCACGTTCCAGCGATTACTAGACTCCGTCCTGAGACCCGAACTGGAGCCAAACGTATTGGTCTACCTAGACGACATCGTCGTCGCCAGTCAAACATTTGACGATCACCTCCAACACCTGGCCGAAGTTTTCCGACGACTGCGGGACGCCAACCTGCGGTTGAACGCCGAGAAGTGTCATTTCTGCCTGGACCGCTTACGATATCTGGAGCACATCATTGACCGCCAGGGGATACGGACCGACCCCGCAAAAGTCAGCGCCATCGCCAACTGGCCCGTACCGACCACGCTGAGGCAGGTCCGCCAGTTCCTGGGCGTTGCCTCCTGGTACAGACGATTCATTGCGGATTTCTCCACCCTGGCCGCACCGTTAACACACCTGACCCGTAAGAACGCCCGATGGACCTGGACAACGGTTGAGGAGGTAGCCTTTATCCGCCTGAAGGACGCCTTAATCTCCGCTCCGGTACTAGCCTGTCCGGATTTCGGCCAACCCTTCACGCTACAGACTGACGCCAGCGCTTACGGCCTGGGGGCCGTACTTACACAGCAACTAGCCGAAGGAGAACGAGTCATTGCCTACGCCAGTCGGACCCTGAATTCCGCCGAAAAAAATTACAGCGCGACGGAGCTGGAGTGCCTCGCCGTCGTCTGCGGGATCCGTCGCATGCGGGATTACTTGGAGGGATACCGGTTCACGGTGATCACCGACCACCAGTCCCTCCGGTGGTTGCAGCGACTAGAATCTCCTTCGGGTCGACTCGGGCGATGGCTTTTCGAGCTACAACAGTTCGACTTCGAGATCAGATACCGGAAAGGGGCCCTAAACCAAGTGGCCGACGCCCTCTCCCGTCAGCCGGAGATATGTGCTACGAAGCGAACAAAGGCATGCCCATGGTATCGACGGATCACGGACCACCGGACTACGAACACGACCGGTCGACTTCCCGGATTACCAGATGCGCGACGGTCACCTCCACCGGCATATTCTCCATGACCTTGACTTCCGAGAAGTACCCGCGGAGGACCAGTGGAAGAAATGCGTCCCGACAGACCAGCGACCAGCCCTGCTCCAGGGATTATACAACGACCCTACGGCCGGACATCTGGGCACAGACGATGACCCGTAACGCCCAGCTCTATTATTGGCCGGGGATGTTCCGAGATATTGCCCGCTACGTACGTGCCTGCGACATCTGCTTAGCGCACAAGGCGTCCCAACGCCCAGCTGGCAATTTGCATACAGCACCGGTATCCGCACGCTGGCACCAGATATCAATAGACTTGGTGGGCCCGCTACCACGCTCCAATCACGGCCACACTTGGCTACTAACGATGCAGGATCGCTTTACCAAGTGGCTAGAAGTCGCACCACTGCGGAAGGCCACAGCCGTAAACGTCACCCGGGCGCTGACGGATCGGGTCATTTATCGGCACGGCTGCCCACAGTGGTTGATCTCCGATAAAGGGACGCAGCTCAAGTCGCGACAGTTGGAGAAGCTGATAACGACCTTCGGTATCCAACATCGTACCTCGCCGCCTTACACCCCGCAGTGCAACCCGGTCGAGCGAGCCAATCGGACCTTGAAGACCATGCTGGCGCAATATGTGCATAAGAATCAGCGGACATGGGACGAGAATATTACAGCATTACAGTATGCGTACAATACTGCATGGCACGAGACAACCGGACACTCACCCGCTTATCTAAATTGCGGGCGCGAGCTCGCCCGACCACATCCGGAGGACCGTCGACAACCGGCAACTGCTCCAGCACCAGATGTCGTCCACCGCCACCTCCAAGACGCCTACGAGCTGGTACGCGTCCACCCGGCACGCGCTTTCCAACGCCAGGCCAAGCATTATAACCTCCGACGGCGAGATTGGCGACCAAGGATAGGAGAGCTAGTGTGGAAGAGGAACCACACCCTTTCCGACAAGGCCAAGGCGTTTAACGCCAAGCTTGCGCCCAAATTCATCGGGCCTATGGAAGTCCGTAAAATCGTCTCACCCGTTATCGTGGATCTACGAGACGCCCGAGGGCGCTGGCATCGGCATATCCACGTGCAAGACCGGAAAGCACACACCGGCGAATAAAAATAATCTACATCAGCGCCGAGAAAAAAAACCCCGCTCGCATACCAGCGCCGGCAATAAAAGTGCGCACACGTCCTTGTCCAAAACAGTCGACAATAAGTCACGTTGCGAGCACCATGGCTAGCCACGATCTCATGCGCGATCTATTTGGTGAGTGGTCTGAGGAGGATGACATCCAACCAACGACCATCAGGAGCTCGGAGGATGCTAGCCGACCACGAAAAGTACCGCGAGTCGGGACGGCAATACAGCGGTCGGACGTCGCCAACCAGCGAAAGGCCGCTTTTTTGTTAACAACGCCGCCGCCGCCTCCAACGGTACGCCGGGCACGGACGAGTCCGGGAAAGCGAACGGCCGAACAAACACCTCCGCCGTCGGCCAGGACGCCGCCGCCGGCCAAGACGACGCCGCCGCCGGCAAAAACACCGCCGCCGGCAAAGACGCCGCCGCCGGCCAAGACGCCGCCACCGGCCCAGACACCGCTACCCGCCCGGACGCCACCGCCCGCCAGGGCGCCGTCAGTCGCCAAAGCACCACCGACCATCCAGATGCCGGCACTACACGGCACCCCGGTAAGCCCCCCAACCTCACACCGGACCACGCCGGCCTGCGCGACCGTTCGACGGCAAAGGCCCCCGATCCTGCACCCTCAGCCTATCGGGAGCCGCCCGCTACCGCGGCGAATCGAAGTCGCCCCCGGGGTCGTGCTCACCGTCCCTCATTACGCCGCACATATCGCACGGCGTTACCGGACATGGACGCCGGAGGGAAAATGGCTCCTCCGGTTCGACCGCCGGGGCCGCCTGAGAACGAGCCGCCTGCGGCCCCACTCCACCGCCCCGGTAAAACAAGGGGGTGATGTAACGGCGCAACTAGGCACCGTTCCTAAGGCATAATAAAAATATATATTTTTGACTATCTGTCTTTCTCTCTCCTGCTCTCTCTCACCTGTTCACCTGCGCTCTCGCTTACGCGCTTGCTGTCTCGCTTCCGCGCTCACGCTTTGGCTTGCTCACTTACTGTCCCGCTTGCTCACTCGCTTTCTCGCTCGCTCTCACACTCGCCCACCCAGGCCTCAAGCGGTGGGAGAACTCAGGAATGCAGCCGGCCGGGTATACAAGGCGGCCCGGCCGATACACCGAGACCAGATCCCATCCAGCAATCCGAGCAGGAACACGATCCAGTCTAACTACAAATCCACGTCGAGGTGTCTCTCGACTCCGCCAGGAGTATCCGGCATCCTGATACCTGTATACGTCGAGGCGTCTCTCGACTCCGCCGGAAGTATCCGGTATTCCGCTACCTGCTCACGTCGAGGCGTCTCTCGACTCCACCGGGAGTATCCGGTATTCCGCTACCTGTCCACGTCGAGGTGTCTCTCGACTCCGCCGGGAGTATCCGGTATTCCGCTACCTGTCCACGTCGAGGTGTCTCTCGACTCCGCCGGGAGTATCCGGTAAACGCCCCTACCGCGGGCTGACGTGGGACTCAGCCCGACCCGTGTTTCGTGCTGTCCGTAGACTAAGACGCACCGGGTCTCCGGACCACACTGTATCTATCGCTTTTCTTACGCCACGCTGCATGTACATATGTAATTCTTTCTATCTTTATCAAGCAAATAAACTCTGTTCTACACACGTCTGAGTTACTTAACGCATATCGGAGTCTCTCCTTCACCCGAATCCTGGTACCGGCGAGCCTGATCCGCGGCGTCGGGAAAGGTGACCCGTCACACTGCTATTAATGCATTACTAACTATTTTACGTGAAAATAATCATTTCGATCTTCCTAAAGATGGTAGAACGTTGAGAAAAACGCCAAAAACTATTTGTAAACAACTTCATTTTGGAAATGGTGGTGCATATATGCATTTCGGATTACAAAATGGATTAAAACGTTCAATTATTAGATACTTTAAATTTTATCCCGACGTGATTTGTATTCAATTAAATTGCGATGGAGCTTCTATATCAACAAGTTCAACTAGTCAGTTTTGGCCGTTATTAGTTGCTATTGAAGCTGATTTTTATTCAGAACCATTTTTAGGTATTTTTCATGGCTATTCAAAACCGAAAGATGTTAACACCTTTCTTCTTCCATTTGTTAATGACATGGAAAATATTGCTAAAAATGGTATAAATGTAAATGGAAAAGTAATTACTGTTATTCTCAATACAATAATCTGTGATGCCCCGGCAAAAAAAAGCTTACATAACTTGTACAAAACATCATACTGGATATTTTGGGTGCAGTAAATGTACTCAGAAAGGCGAATGGAATAGTACAGTGATATTTCCTGAAATTGATAGTCCTTTGAGAACAGATGAATCATTCATTACTATGGAACAAGAAGAGCATCACACTGGAAAGTCCATTTTAACACGGTTAAAAATTAGTATGATTTCTATTGTAACGATAGACTATATGCACTTGGTATGTCTAGGAGTAATGAAGCGTCTTCTTCACCTGGACTAAAGGTCCAAAGGATATTAGGCTACCAAAAAATTCACTTGATGTATTGAACACTAATCTGCTAGCTATAAAAAATTTAGTTCCATCGGAATTTGTTAGACAACCAAGAGCTGTAGATATTGTAGAGAAATGGAAAGCAACAGAATGCCGCCAATTTCTGTTATACACTAGACTAATTCTAAAACCGATTTTATCACAATCTAAGTATAATCTTTTTCTTGCATTATTTATAGCCATCAGAATATTGTGACTCGAAATTTTGTTTCATTTGGAATAATTATGCGAACTCTTTATTGCGATGGTTTGTACTGGAATATAAAAAATTATACGGATGTCACTATATTACATATAATGTACATAATCTTATACACCTCAGCAATGAAGTGAAAAAGTTCGGTTGTTTAGACAAATTTAGTAGTTTCAAATTTGAAAGTTTTATAAAAAAAATTAAAAATAGAATTAATTATTCACCGAAGCCATTAGAACAAGTTATTAATCGCACGTTGGAAATTGATTCCTTACCAATTTCAAAAGATTATGAGAAAAAATATCTGATAATTCATCAATCTCAAAGAACATTAGATATTTCTAAAGTAGAATATAATCGATTTATAATTTCTCAGAAAACTAATGATAATTGTTGCCTTCTATCAAATTCAACAATATTAATTGTCAAAAAGTTTTTTATTAAAAATGAAGTTCTGTACATCCGTGGCAATAAAGCATTGAAATACAAATCGTTCTTTACAACACCATGTGACTCAAAAAAGTTAGATATATTTATATTTGATAATTCTGTTGAATCTGTCACAGTTGAAGCTACAACTGTTAGTAGAAAATGTTTCTGCATGTCTTTGGATAAAAATTGTTCAGTAGCAATTCCTCTCTTACATACAGAGCAATGAAAAAACTTAACGCAATATGGAACATATCACAGTAATAAATTCTGTGTTTATATTGCCACTTATTACAATTTCTTAAAAAGATTCATTACTCACATTCCATTTAGATATTATTAATAGTATTAATTTATATATTTCAAAATAATCCATAGCATTTTATTGTGTGTACGTTAGTTTTGAAGACAAAATGTGTGAAAGGCAAAATGCAATTATTTATGTTCTTTCGTTAAAGTTTATATGTATTTTTAAATAGTTCCGCTATTAATAGTATTAATTTATATATTTGAAATAATCCAAAGCATTTTATTGTGTTAGTTTTGAAGTCTGTAAAGTAAAAGGCAAAATGTAATTATTTTTGTTTTTTCGTTTAAGTTTATATGTATTTTTAAATGCTTGCGTTTTTAACTAAGATATAGGATATAAAAAAGAGTAATATTACTCTTTATACTGTGGATTACTGCACAGTTATCATTTAATTGTAATGGAAAACAATTTAACTATTACAAGAAATAATTTGTTTGGTTTACAATAAACAAAATTTTAATGGAAATTATATATTATGTATATTTATTATAAACCTTTAATATTAATGTAACTAGAATGTAACCAAATGATTATTACAGCTGTATCACATTACTGTTACATTAATGTTATTGTAATATTAGAGTTTTGATAAATTTACAAAATTGTATAACATAACTGTTACATAACATGTTATATTATATTGTTATGTTGTTGAGGCGGAAATTATATCTTGCATTTAAGTTTCTTGTAACATCCATGTAACATTATTTGATACATTGAGTTCTGTAATAATAATGTAACAATGACATAACTGTGTTTAGTGGGTACCTACCGTTATACACACGCATGCACCGGATTTTTATACATGCACCGTTTGCACATTGATTCACGCGTACACCGAATCGGTACACACGCATACCTTTATACGTACGCATGCACCGAATCTATATACATGCACCGTCTATACATTTATGCACGCGTACACATCGAATCTTTATGCACGCGTACATATCGAATCTTTATACACGCACCATTCACACATTGATTCACGCATTTGTATATACGCATCCTCACTTCATTCGCTGTACATGCACTACTCAGTTACTTAAATAAACAGTTTATAATTTAATAACCGAGTCTATTGTCTCGCCGACCTTTCACGAATCCTGATCCCGATTCAGCGAGTCCGAGCCGAATATTCGCGAAAGCGGTACGTTACAAGATGGCAATTGTCAAGAAAAATTATTGTAGACTTATTAGTTGAACATCACAATGTTAAATAAATAATTAAATAAATAAATAAATAAATAAGTAAATAATTTAATAAAATAAATCAAATAAATTAAATCATGAATTTGTCTTCAATACAAAATATTCTTTATTTAATTCGAATAATATACCTGTGCTGCTGATTTCACTTTCATCTTCGACAAATTTGACAACTCCAAATGACTGAGAATGAGTTTTGGACACATTCGCAGTTGTGTTTCTGAAATCGATTTGTCCATGCTATACAGAACCTCGAAATGTTGAGAGCGGTGCACTTGGACACAGTACAATTGGACACGTTGCAAATGGACACGAAATTATGCACATAGTTCAATTGGACACCGTTCATTTGGACACGTAAAAGTTGCACACCGTTCATTTGGACACGTAAAAGTTGCACACGGTTCAGTTGGACACATAAAAGTGCACACCGTTCAGTCGGACACGTAAGAATCCACACCGTTCATTTGGACATGTAAAAGTTGCACACCGTTCATTTGGACACATAAAAGTTGCACACGGTTCAGTTGGACACGGTGCAAATGGACACCGTTTAATTGCGCAATACAAAGTGGTATTCCACATGGGTTTGTAACGGTAGGGGGCAGGGGGTGTGGTCTGTGCGTGTACTTTCCAAATTTACGGTGTCCATTTGCACCGTGTCCAACTGAACGGTGTGCAACTTTTACGTGTCCAATTGAACGGTGTGCAACTTTTACGTGTCCAAATAAACGGTGTGCATTTTTACGTGTCCGACTAAACGGTGTGCATTTTTATGTGTCTAACTGAACGGCGTGCAACTTTTACGTGTTAAAATGAACGGTGTGCAACTTTTACGTGTTCAAATGAACGGTGTGCAACTTTTACGTGTCAAAATGAACGGTGTCCAATTGATCGGTGTCCAATTGAACCGTGTGCAAAATTTTGTGTCCATTTGCAACGTGTCCATTTGCAACGTGTCCAATTGTACCGTGTCCAGACGAAGGCCACTCGAAATGTTTCCATCGTACAAATGATTCGTTGGGATCTATCTGTTAAATTTAACTAATTATAATTATGTGTTTAAACAAATTTATACTTCTAACAGTTATATGCATTTTCAACAGTTATTACTGAATCTCAATTGCTTCTGTTTAGAGCACAATCTGTTTCTCACACATTTAATTAAATGTGGCGTCGGAGAGAACGAAAATTTTCCGTTCATTAATGACAGGAAGTGTGAACCAATTTTTAAAATTGTTCATTTTTCCACACACTCCAAATTCGCTCCACATTTTTCGATTAGTTTCCGCACCATCGGATACGATCTCATGCACTACAGCACCAGTATTTTCGAGTAAGATGAGCGCTTTAGTTACCAATTTGGCTAATTCTACTCCTTTGACGGGACCACGAGAAGCGAATACTGCGATGGGCTGGGTGTAGTTGTCGGCAAGCGGTTGAAACATGAAGATTAAATCGGTGTTTGCTTTTTCGTCAACACTTTCAGCCTTCTTCGCCAAAATCGACAAGTCCTCTATACGTTAAATCCAATGAGATAACCGAAATAGATTCACGTAGTGAGATTTCGTCCACCAATAAAATTCCGTGTCTTTTGAGTGGTGCCTTTCCACGAATGTGTTTTTCGAAGACCTCAAAAAAATGTTTGTCGAAGCCGCATTTAATATTTATCGTAGACAGATAACGCCGTATAGTTCTGATACAGGGTATAGGCAAAACTTCGTTTTTTCGTAAAAATTCGTATGCACTTGGTGATCGGATATGCATTAGAATGTAGAACATAATCCAATCGTCCATGTATCGTCATCCTTTCGGATTTTTCCCTGTTGTAGCCATAATCTTTTTAACGCACATTTTTTGCTTATTTGATATATTTAATTCCTCACATTTTCGGAATACATTTTCTTCCTTGAGTTCATTTATCTGTGCCTGCTGAGATAGTATTGTACTTCTCAAAATCTCATTTCCTTTCTTCGCAAGTTTCAAGGTGTTCTGTTGGCGATAAAGCTTGTTTTTCCACATATTCTGTAAAGTATGTTTCAAGGTCATTTTTTGTTTTTTTGTAAGAAATATATTTCTTCACGTTTTTACAGGCATCGCATTGTCGTTTATCCGTGATGATTCGACACCTATTATGTCGCAACTGATTTTAATTGTCGGTGTACCCGATTTTTCCTTTTATCAAATTGATGTCGTCAAGCATGGAAATATCACAGCGAATGTTTAAGCTTGCGAATTTTTCGAGTTTTATTTATATTTGCCAAGCCATCAAATTTATCAGGAAAAGAGAATACCAACGGATTCACACGTTTGCCATTTGCTAACCAATGAATTTTCATGTCTGTATCAATAATCATGCTTTTTCTCGTAATGGAAACATGGCATCATCATCATCTTTCCAATAAAGCTCGTACAGAGCAATATAGTTTTTGGATGATGGTGTTGTGAAATACCAATTTGCCGGTATTTTTATCACAGACGGGTTCTCCAGTAGTTCGATAAATAAGTTGTGCTTGTGTAAAATCGTGGTTTCTTGAGTGATTACAGCTATTCTGTTCTCGGTATCTGTACACACATTAATTTCAGAATCATTTTTCATTGTAGGCATTGGGAAGAATTCGACAAACATAGATGATAGACACATTTCATTCCTCTGGTTTTGTATATTTTCCGAGATCTTGGCAAAGTATGCGATGTTTGAACTGTACTGAGCTGCTTGCCCGTTGTTTTCATTTCCTTTCAGGTTCTCTTTGTTACTGCTTTCATGCTGCGGCAGTATTGACTTTTGAAGTGGAAATATAGTAGGTATGGCGTTCATCACTAGTCGAGCACGATTCAATGAAACCTATGTACAATAATAAAACCTACATAAAAAATTTATCCATATTATTTCATGCAGATAGAACGACATATAACATCTTACCTCAGCAAGCACATTGCCGCTTTCATCTTTGTGTTTGTATAACTCCGAATAATAAGATCACTGCGAAAAAGTTTTTCACAAACGACATGTTTTGTCCACAATGGTTTTATTAACCGAATAGATTTTTGCCACTCTTCTCTCAATTCGTTATTTTTAGGTACAGAAAAAATGGTAAATTTGGCCTTGCAGCTTGCATAACCTGTATTGCACCCAGGCATCACACATTTGTTTGGCATTTCGAACGTTATGTTTTTGTCCAATTTTAACAACTTATTAACTTTTTAACACTTTATTTTTAACAACACTTTTCCACTTCTTCAGTCAAATAAATATTCCACTCGAATCTTTATTATGTACACTGAATCCCTCACCGAAATCTTAACATAAAACTATTGAAATTTTAGCAATCTGCGCTTGTGCACATTGAATAAATCGGTCTCAGAATATAGCCGCCATATTAGTTACATTTTTGTCACGCCTGATAAGCATGTAGCCAGTATAGGAGTGCCCTGACCTGTGTGTAATACCGTGCTTTCAAGCGTTAACATAAAAAATGACGGATAAACAGTACAGATGGAAAAGAAGGTTTGTGAGTAAAAAAAATACAAGTGTATGGAAATCAGGACTGAAAATGGTAAAATGAGGAAAAAATGTGTTGAAGAAAATATTGAAGAACCTGAATCTTTACACTATGTTCAAGGACATCGAATAATCGACATTGAGTACATGGCGAAAAACATGTACTGCTCATTTTGTAAAGAACGTTTGCATCTTGAGGATATTACAAAGGAAATGGTAAAAGGAACGGCATCAATTTTTGAAGTAAAGTGTAAAAATTGTCTAAAAAAGAATACTGTTAAAAGTGGAAAAGAATATGTAAATCCATCAACAGGAAGAAGCCTTTTTGTGATAAACACTAAAACTGCATTAGATAAATAAATATGTATTATATATACAGGGTGTTTCAGGTCAGGTTAGAGAAACTTCAGGATCTTATAGGAAATTGAATTTGGAACAAAAAAGTTTCTATAAACATAAGTCCGGAAACGCTTCGTTAAAAAGTTATAACTAATAAACGTCAAAAAATCACGTTTATTTGATGATCTTTTAAAATAATCCTTCATTTATTTAAAAAAAGTAATAAAATAAATCTGATAGGCAATTAAATAACAAACTAAATTACATTATTTTCATTTATGTAATTCTGATAAAGCGTTCAAAAGAAAATAAGCTCAAAACAACGAAAAAGCAAAAACTGTGAAAACAAACTTTCGAAGGTCTTTGTGTAAACACTACATTTGTAGCGTTCGTCACATAGGCACTTTTGTTTACATTTCTAACATAAACATTATCAGACAAATGAAAATAATGTAATTTAGTTTGTTATTTAATTATCTATCAGATTTATTTCATTACTTTTTTCCAACAAAAAATAGATTATTTTTAAAAATCATCAAATAAACGTGATTTTTTTACGTTTATTAGTTATAACTTTTAACGAAGCGTTTCCGGATCTTTGTTTATAGGAACTCTTTTGTTCCAAATTCAATTTCTTATAAGATTCTGAAGTTTCTCTAACCTGACCTGAAACACCCAGTATATATGTGTGTGTATATATATATACATATATATATATATATAATGTGAAAATATAAAAATTATAAATACATAAAAAGTTAAGTATAGCGATTTTATACTCTACTATACTCGCGCTATTGCCATCACTTGTTTGCGTTCATCTCTAAGCAGACGAAAAATCAGGCAATTTAATTTTTAATAATTAATTTCTCTGTGAAATGTGCGATAACCTATCCCTTTTTCTCCACTCATTTATTTGTAAATTATTAAGTTAAATGTGCATATTTTTTTCCCTTATCATTTGCATTTTTTCTTGCAATATTTCATTCTAAAATAATTTCATTCAATATTTCATTCTAAGTAAAGTTGTGCACTATGTCATTTCCCATAAGAACCGAAGCTAAAAAGTAAAATTTTTCGAATCAATTTTTTTCAAAACGTGGCCATGAAAAATTCCAAAAATATTCACATAATTCTATTTTGCAGAACAATATATTAAAAATTTCATAAGACTGGCTGCATTTTTTTAAAGCACCTGAACCTCCTTAATCTCTTTGGAAACAGAGAGAGAAACAAAGATATATACATATACATATACAGGGTGACCCATTTTAACTTAGGCAGCCAAATAACTCGAAAAATAAGCACACTACGAAAAAATGTTTAGAATCAAAATTTCGTCATTTCGAGGGGGACGTACAATGACGTTAAAATGAGCCCCCCCACCCCTCCCCCTGGGCGGTGAGGGGGGGCAAGTTTGAAATCTTAAATAGGAACCCCTATTTTTTATTGCATATTCGGAATCTTTGGCTAAAAACACATACAATTTGTCTGAAACATTTTTCTCGATTCATGATAGATGGCGCTATAATCGACGAAATTCAATTTCTTCGATTTCTCATACTGAGAACCCATGCTTACGATTCTGCAATAAATTAACAATAAAAATACCACGTTTTCATTGTTAATACTCGAAATTAGTCTTAAAACAAACTTCTCATTATTTTTTATTACTCATTAATTACTTCTCAAGAAACTGCTTTTAGCGTAACCCAGGAACAACGTCGTGGACGTAGCAGTTTTCTGTTCCCTTCGGGGTGCTTGATTAACGTGAGTCCCCTCGCCTCTCAAAATTCGGGGTGCTTGAACGTGTGGTAACCCAGCCAGTGAAGGCAAGGTCGTGTGGTGATCCAGCCAGTGAAGGCAAGGTCGTGTGGTGATCCAGCCTGTGAAGGCAAGGTCGTGTGGTGATCCAACCAGTTAAGGCAAGATCAAGTAGTGACCCAGCCAGTGAAGGCAAGGTCGTGTGGTGACCCAACCAGTTAAGGCAAGGTCAAGTAGTGACCCAGCCAGTGAAGGCAAGGTCGTGTGGTCACCCAACCAGTTAAGGCAAGGTCAAGTAGTGACCCAGCCAGTGAAGGCAAGGTCGTGTGGTGACCCAACCAGTTAAGGCAAGATCAAGTAGTGACCCAGCCAGTGAAGGCAAGGTCGTGTGGTCACCCAACCAGTTAAGGCAAGTTCAAGTAGTGACCCAGCCAGTGAAGGCAAGGTCGTATGGTGACCCAACCAGTTAAGGCAAGATTGCATTGTTATCAGCTCTCTCCGCATGGAGGAGATGCTCAAAGTGTGCACCATTACTTTCTAAGGATAACAGTAATCGACAGCGAAAGTTACGTTGTACATTTTCTAGCATTAAAGGAGTTATAGCTTCACAAGCTCTTCTTATTCTTTCCATCATATTCAATCTTGTCGTTGGAGCTTTACTATACACTGCATCTTTAACGTATCCCCATAAAAAGAAATCAATGGGGTTCAAATCCGGTGATCTCGGAGGCCACAGAACTGGTCCACCCCGCCCTATCCACCGATTTGGGAACCTTTGATTCAAAAACATCCGTACAATACGAGCATAATGAGCAGGAGCACCATCTTGTTGATACCATAAATTTAGTCTAACTGCAAGGGGAACATTCTCTAGGTATGCTGGCAAATCATTTTCGAGGAATTCTAAATACATTGGACTATTAATTGGACGTTCAAAAAAATGAGGTCCAATGACTTGGCCATTGCAAATGCCTACCCATACATATAAACTCCAACGATGTTGATTAAGCACCTCACGATACCAATGTGGATTTTCTGGTGACCAATAGTGGCAATTATGCCTATTGAGACTACCATTGCTGGTGAATGTTGCTTCATCACTGAAACAAACATTACTAAAAAAATCTGGATTCTGATCTAGCATCTCAAGAGCCCATCTACAAAATTGTACTCTGAGTACGTAGTCGGCCTCACTTAATTCCTGTACCAGAGTAATATGATACGGATGGTAATTGACTGATCGTAACAATCTATGTGCCGTAGTTTGAGGGATTCCCAGTTCTCGTTCTATTTGACGGGTACTAATATGAGGATTTTGATGAACCATAGCCAAAACTGCGAGCAATCTAGGGTCATTATTATTATGAAGTCTATTCCTTCGCCTTTTGCGATGAAGTGGATTATTACGAGATCTCCTTTCAATGTTTATAATTTGTTGATCAGTAGGATGGCGGCGATTTGGGAATCGCTCCGCATAAGTACGGACAGTAAGTGTAATTTCTACCACATTCGCCAAAGGTTATAAGAATATCGACTACTTCTGTAGGCGTATAATTTGCCATTTTACCAAAATTTTATCAGAGTACAAATGTTAAAAAAATACATAAACACTTGTGACTTTGGCACTAAATGGACAAAATTTTGGAGGGATACTTAGAGGAACTCCATCAGATGGAAAGTCCAAAATGTCTCGGTACTTTGGACCATTCAAGTTGCCTAAAGGGCAGGTTACGCTAAAAGCAGTTTCTTGAGAAGTAATTAATGAGTAATAAAAAATAATGAGAAGTTTGTTTTAAGACTAATTTCGAGTATTAACAATGAAAACGTGGTATTTTTATTGTTAATTTATTGCAGAATCGTAATCATGGGTTCTCAGTAAGAGAAATCGAAGAAATTGAATTTCGTCGATTACAGCGCCATCTATCATGAATCGAGAAAAATGTTTCAGACAAATTGTATGTGTTTTTAGCCAAAGATTCCGAATATGCAATAAAAAATAGGGGTTCCTATTTAAGATTTCAAACTTGGCCCACACACCGCCCAGGGGGAGGGGTGGGGGGGCTCATTTTAACGTCATTGTACGTCCCCCTCGAAATGACGAAATTTTGATTCTAAACATTTTTTCGTAGTGTGCTTATTTTTCGAGTTATTTGGCTGCCTAAGTTAAAATGGGTCACCCTGTATATATTTATGTTTTCTTTACACTAATTGATTGGTTTTATTATTCTAAGCATAAAAGTATTAAGGTAAGATTACCGAAAACTGAATGTTTTATACGATATTTTGTATTTTATGTCAAAATACTGTAAACTTCAAGCCTTATAACTCGAAAAGTACTTAATAAAAAATAACTTAATTATAGTGTTTTGGAAAGCTCTCGAGGTAAGCTAGAAGAAATAAAAAATAGGGGGTTCCATTTAAGAAAACATCGATAACATTGACCTGACCTTCAATAGGTCACTCAAGGTCAAGCACATATTTTCATCATCTGTCCCCCTTCAAGTCCTACAACTTTTGTCTGAAACATTTTTGCCGAAAATGCTTCGTTGAAGAATTATCGAGGTGCGTTTTTGAAAATGGGACACCCTGTATATTGTGTGTATATATATATATATATATATATATACACACACACACATATATATATATTGTTACGCCCGCGTAAGACCTTAGTCTTACTAAGTTAGACGCCCGGTAGACCTTAGCCGTAAAAGCTGCGAAGCGCTCCCTTGACAACGGGGGTTGTTTATCAACAACGCCCCAGAGATTCGCCCCTGAGCTTTCGACTCAGATTGACGTGCTTGAATACGCTCTCATTAATTCTCGTTAATAATTATTGTATTCGTTCTTGGTTCTGTTATTAAAGTTACGTGTTCTTTTATCAATAAGTGTTATTGATTTCCGGCGCGAGTGTGAGGATTGAATGACGGCGCGGACGCGCGATACGATTTTAAATCGCTCCGCAGACGTAACATTATGGGGGCTCGTCCGGGATAAAAGGACGACGACGGTTTTGTGAGAGACTGAAAATGAGTGCGGAACAGCAGAGCTCACAGTCTGACAGCGGAGTATCGACGCGGAAGAGGATGCGAGCTGCGACTCCTCTTCGTACTGCGACGTCGGAAATAACAACGGTAGCGATGGCTCTAGAGGCTGCGATTCAGGAGATACGCCTAATAAGAGAGGAGCAGCAAAGAGGAACAACGAGCTGCGTTTGATGTTCTCCTGCGCCAGCGAGACGAGGAGATTCGTCGGATGGAGAGAAATCCTCAACCGCACGATCAGCCAAGTCCTTCTAGTAATAGAAATTTTGAAAATATGGGGGCCAATAATGCGGAGGAAAGTGACGCGCGCGCAGAGCTCGGTTTCAAATTGAAACCAGACATTTGACGGGACCGTACCGCTGCGAGAATTTTTCTCGCAATTTAATTTGATCGCGCGAGCAAATCGTTGGAGCGACGGGATTAAGACTGTTGCGCTTGCTGCGTGTTTAAGAGGGAAGGCGCGAGCCGTGTTAGAAACCGTACAAGACGTGTCAAATTTAGAATTTACAAAGTTCCAAACTCGAGTTACGCTTTGGGGAGGGACATCTGTCTCAGAATTTTTATACGCAGTTTACAAACCGGAAACAAAAATTTGGAGAGGATTTGGCCGCTCTTGGCTCCGAACTTGAAAGACTTGCACGCCTCGCTTATCCTGAATGCCCACATGAAATTTGCCATAGAATCGCCTGCGCGCAGTTTATTTCCGCTGTTTCTGACAATTTCATTAAGCGAACTCTCCAACTTGAAAATATTGCATCATTAAATTTAGCAATAGAGAGAGCTAAGACTATAAAAATCATTCAAGGGAAGGGTTTTGAAAGAAAAAAAAAAATTTCAATAAAAATTTCTTGAAAGGAGAGAAAAGAGACAGGGACGCACAGGAGGAGAAAGGGAAAGAGGGGAAAAATTTAGAAAAGAATTGGCGTGGCAGCAAATTTAGCGCCAGCCGAAGGGAGTATTGGACGTGCGGAAAAAACGGGCATTTCCGGTCCGATTGTCCTGACGGGAAGGGAAACAAGGCTTAGTCGAACTTTGCAGGAGGAGTTCGACTTGTATGTTAAATCCCCCAGATATTAAGCAAACATGTTTGTTAAATGTTAAAAGAATTAAGACAAATGTTAATTATTTTTGTTATAAAGGAAAAGTAGAAGGAAAAGAGTGTTCTTTCAAGGTCGACACGGGCTCCGACGTTTCCATCTTAAATAGAAAATTAGTAGACAATGAGATTAAAAAAAAGATTCGTACAGGATATTTGAATCTGAGATATCCTACCGGAGAAAGAGTTCTTGTAGAGTTTGAAGTAGAAGTAAAGGTTGAAATAGGAAAATATTCTATTGTTGTTCCGATGCTCATTGCAGACATTAATGATGATTGTCTTCTAGGAGTAGATTTCTTAAAAATTATTAATTTAGAAAAAATTTTTGAGACAGCTTTTGAAACTCCGGAATTAATTAAGAAAGTAGCTCGAATTAAAGATTCTTCTAAAAAATCCCAGTTTCCTTGAAAGAACTCTTTAATGAAAATTCCCGGAATTTAGATAATTCTGAAAAAGAGATTTTTGCCGATTTTCTTATAGAATTTCGAGATGTGTTTTCTGAAGATATTGTCGCGGGAAATTGTAATGTAGTAGAACATGTCATAAATGTGCAAGACTCTCTTCCCATAAAACAGGCACCCCGGCGTATTCCATTTCAAATGAGAGGGAAGGTGGATAAAATTATAGAGGATATGAGAGCCCAAGGAGTAATTGAGGAATCGCAAAGTCCTTGGATTTCCCCTGCAGTACTAGTGAGGAAAAAGGATGGAACAATAAGATTTTGTGTGGATTTCCGGAAGCTAAATGCCGTGACAATTAAGGATTCATTACCCTCCCCAGAATTGACGATATACTCGATCAGTTAGCAGGTAATTATTGGTTTTCCACGTTAGATCTTAAGAGCGGCTATTGGCAGTTGAAAATACGTCCTGAAGACAAGGAGAAAACGGCTTTCTCGATCGGCAGGGGGCTTTGGCATTTCACGGTAATGCCCTTTGGTCTGTGCAACGCCCCTGCAACATTTGAACGTCTTATGGAAAGGGTTTTGCAAAATTTAATATCAAAAATTTGCCTTGTTTATTTAGATGACGTAATAATTTTTGGAAAAAGTTTCGCGGAGATGATAGAGAATCTCAGAAAAGTATTTTTACGTTTACGGGAAGCAAATCTAAAGATAAATCCGAAAAAATGTGTTTTATTTGGAAAAGGAGTGAAATATCTGGGGCATATAGTTTCGGCAGAGGGTGTTACTACAGACCTCGAGAAGATTGCTGCCGTTAGAGAGTGGCCGGTACCTCACACGAAGAAACAGTTACGGAGCTTTCTCGGGTTTTGTTCTTATTACCGAAAATTTGTGAAAGGTTTCTCCTTTCTAGCTAAACCTCTTTACGCATTAACGGAGAATCAGATTAAGTTCATGTGGGGAGAATAATGTCAAAGTTTGAAAATTTGAAATTAATGTTATCTTCTTCTCCGGTTCTTTCTTTTCTGAAAGAGGAGGGTGAATTTATTTTAGATACCGACGCTTCCAATATCGGAATTGGCGCGGTTTTATCTCAGAAACAAGATGGACAGGAAAAAGTTATCGCATATTTTAGTCATGTGCTCAGTAAGGCTGAGCGAAATTATTGCGTTACTCGTCGGGAACTTTTGGCGATAGTGGATTCGATTAAATTCTTTCGCCATTATCTTTTAGGACGAAAATTTCTAATCCGAACGGATCATGTTTCGTTACAATGGCTTATGTCTTTCAGAGATATAAAAGGGCAACTAGCTCGTTGGCTAGAAAGGCTTCAGCAATACGAGTTTAAAATTATTCATCGAAAAGGACTTTCTCACAAAAACGCTGACGGATTGTCTAGACGACTGTGTGAGTCATTCGATTGTGGATATTGTGCAAAGGTGGAGAGAAAATGTGCTGAAGAAACAGAAAAAGTAATCGCTCGTATTGTGTTTGAAGGGGAAGATTTGAGAGAATGGCGGAGAGCACAAGAAGAAGATCCGAGCATTTCAATTATACTCCACGGCAAGGAGACAGGAGTGCGCCCGCCACGTTCGGAGATAGCTGCTAGGGACGTTTCAGCTCAGTTGTATTGGTCATACTGGGATGCCCTGGTCGTGAAGAAAGGGATCCTTTATAAGAATTGGGAAGCTCCGAATCTGAAATTCAGTTTTCTTCAACTTGTTGTCCCTCGAAAGCGAGTAAAAGAAATTTTACAAGAAACGCACGATTCCCCAACGGGAGGACATTTTGGGATGAATAAAACTTTGGAAAAGATTCGGAAACGCTTCTTCTGGGCAACCTGTAAGCAGGATGTCGAAGAATGGTGTAGAACTTGCGAAGTTTGCATCCCTAAGAAAGGCCCCTTAGGAAAAGGAAAATCTCCTCTTCCGATTTATAATGTTGGAGCTCCGTTAGGGAGGGTGCAAATGGATATCCTTGGACCTCTCCCGTCGACTAAGTCTGGAAATAGATTTTTACTCGTCATCGTAGATTGCTTTACAAAATGGCTTTCCCCTTAAAAAATATTAGAGCTAAAACGGTGGCAGAAGTTTTTGTTAGCCAATTCATCTCCAGGCACGGAGTGCCTACTGAAGTTCACACCGATCAAGGAAAGAACTTTGAATCAAAGCTTTTCTCAGAATTGATGGGACTTCTCGGAATTAAGAAAACAAGGACTACTCCTCTTCATCCTCAGTCTGATGGGCAAGTTGAACGCCAGCATCAGACAATAACTAATTATCTTGCAAAATATATCGCAGAAAATCAAAAAGATTGGGATCGGTGGGTCCTCATGTTTCTCTTAGCTTACAGATCTTCAAAGAATGAGACCACCGGAATAACTCCTGCAGAATTATACTTCGCTCGAGATCTTAGACTTCCTGTGGATTTGTTACGAGGAGGTCCCTCGAAACTTTGTGAAAGGGAGTCACTTCCTGGAGGAAATTTTGTGAGAAATTTAAAAGAAAAATTGGAAGAAACTCATTCCTGTGTCAGGGAACGGATAAGTTTGAAGTCTTTTCAGATGAAGACCCGATATGATCGGGGAGCTAGGGAAGTTCTTTTTCAAGAGGGACAGAGAGTCTGGTTTTATAATCCCCGAAGGTTTAAGGGAAAGGCTCCAAAGTTACAAGGCAACTGGGAAGGCCCTTATCGAATAATTAAGAAACTCAGTGATGTCGTATTTTGTATACAAAGGACATCTAGACATAAAAGAAAGATAATACATGCAGATAGGTTGGCTCCATTCTTTGAAAGAGAGAGTTAGGGAATCGTTAGGACAAGTCGGAGCCTGAAAATTCGTTTAAACTTTACGAGATTGGAGAAAGATTATTTCTTTTTTACAATTTACTGCGTAATATTTCTTTTCGTTTCAGAAGGAAAAGAACTTCAGTCTGGAAGAAGGTCTCCCGAGGAAGATGTCCCTATAAGGATGAGCGGGATTCACCATCACCAAGACCTCTCCAGAGAAAGATTCTTATTTTTAGGAAGACTGCCTCTCTCACGGTTTTCGACTGAGGTTTTCCGTGGGACCAGGGTAAATGCCGAGGCAGAGACTAGGGGAGTCTTAAGAGACGTTGGGTCCTCAGGAAGTTATTCCCCCCCCCTTGTCTGAAGACTTACAAGAGAAGCAGTAGCGACAACAGTTCAAAAGGACGGCAACGAAAGGGGTCAACGTAGAGTTTGGAGCGGAGTTCCTGCGAGGTCGTCCTAAAGCCGAAGGGGAAGGAACCTGGCCAGTTCTTTCTCCAGAAGGATAGCCGGCAGAGAAGAGGACAGAAGTCCAAGAATTGCGGACGGGGACCAGAAAGAAGATAGAGCCCGGTAACTTGTAGCAGCAGATCGAAGTAGGGCAGGAGACCGTTTCGGTGCCCCGGAGTCTGCAAGGAAGGAGGAACGGAGAACCGCTTTAAGACTGCCCTTCTGGATTGTCGGGACGACAATTTTGGAGAGGGAGGGCAGTGTTACGCCCGCGTTGGACGCCCAGTAGACCTTAGCCGTAGAAGCTGCGAAGCGCTCCCTTGACAACGGGGGTTGTTTATCAACAACGCCCCAGAGATTCTCCCCTGAGCTCTCGACTCAGATTGACGTGCTTGAATATGCCCTCATTAATCCTCGTTAATAATTATTGTATTCGTTCTTGGTTCTGTTATTAAAGTTACGTGTTCCTTTATCAATAAGTGTTATTGATTTCCGGCGCGAGTGTGAGGATTGAATGACGGCGCGGACGCGTGATACGATTTTAAATCGCTCCGCGGACGTAACAATATATATATATATATATATATACAGGGTGTCTCAGACCACCCGTATCAGCCGATTATATCGAAAACTGAGCGCGGCAGACAAAAATGTTTCAAACAAAAGTTGTAGGGCTTCAAGTAACGCATTACGTAGCAATATCAGTATGACCTTGAAGAGTGTTGTTAAGGTTATATAAAAATAACCTTGAAATTTTTGAATGGAAGCACCTATATTTAATTCCATATTCTTGTAGCTTATCTCGAGAGCTTTTTAAAACACTATAATTAAGTCTCTTTTTGTTAAGTAGTTTTCGAGTTATGGAGCTTGAAAGTTACAGTACCGTCGGCGTTAGCATTAAGGCCGTATCACACTAGCGATTGCTGTTGGCGGTCGCTGTCGCAGTTGCGGTTGGCGTCATTGTTCGTGCAATCACACTAGCTGTTGTTTGGCGGTTCGCTCGCTGTTGCCAGCTGTTGCTGATGACGCTCAGGCCTTAAAGACTGTTTTTCGTGGTGTTAATACGAAAGAAGCGAATTTCACCCAAGACGACAATCTTTTCACTCAGAATGAGTAAAAAATTGAGGTGGTACCAGTATTACGTCGAAAGAGAGCGGCGAAATCTACGTATAGCAGCATTATTCGGAATCATTGCCCAGAACTATATTGAAGGAACTTCAGACCGAGAAATTTGGGTGAGGCCTTGGGTGACTCGGAGGAAAGATCATGGTTTTTATCACAATCTCTTTCTGGAGCTGTCTCTAGAAGACCCATACAAATTTCGCAGGTAGTTTTTAATATATAATGATGGTATTTACTTTTTGAAATGACTGCTTTTTACATCTGAACTCAAGTAATTTTATTTTGCTTTTATGTCCAGATGTCTTCGAATGGGCACAAATACATTTGAATTCCTGCTTCAGAACTCCTCTAATTCAGAGACAAAATACACACTTGCGAGAATGTATTTCACCTGCTGAAAGGTTGTCAGTCACATTACGACATTTAGCTACAGGTAATGTGCATTTTCATTGCAAGAATATACCAAAACCAAGTGATCAATTATGAAATTGTGTTTTAATTTCAGGTGAGACACAGGAGTCTTTATCGTTCACCTTCCGTCTGGGGCAAAGTACCATTTCTGGTATTATCAAAGACACCTGTTCTACTCTGATCAAAGTCCTGCAGGTGGATTATTTGAAGTTTCCAAGTAGCGAAGAAGAATGGAGGGTTGTAGCTACTGATTTTGGAGAAAAATGGAATTTTTTAAATTGCATCGGAGCCTTTGATGGCAAGCATGTTCTGATTGATCCACCTGTAAGATCTGGCTCACTTTATTACAACTATAAGGATAATTACAATATTGTGCTACTGGCATTGGTGGACGTCCAGCTACGTTTTATTTACGTGGATGTAGGCACTAATGGCCGGATTAGTGACTGTGGCATTTGGAACAAGTCCACTCTAAAAGCTCAAATTTTCAGCAATTCATTGAAAATTCCTCCTGCAGCACCTTGCCTGGCACAGAAACTGAGTTTCCTTTTGTCATTGTGGGTGATGAAGGATTTCCACTATCTATGAATATACTTATACCTTACCCTGGATCTTCATGCACTGGACGCATTGACAGGAGAATTTTTAACTATAGGTAAGCCTGGTTTTTATGCGATTTATTATGGAAACAGTAGTAAAATATATAGTAATTAATAGACATGTTCCTTCCAGGCTTTCAAGAGCTTGCAGATGCTCCGAAAACACTTTTGGAGTTATGGGAGCCCGTTTCCAGATATTTCGCAGTCCAATGAGGTACGATCTCCACTGTGCAAAGGAGATCGTTCTTGCATGCTGTTGCTTACACAATATGCTGCGATCTCAAATCGTCGGGCGAGCAATGTACACCCCGCCTAACTTCCTTGATGAAGAGTATGTATTTGGAGACGGGATGAGGCTTGCAGACTGGCGCAACGAGCCAGTACAAGGCATTATGAATTTTGTTCATCAGGGGGGGAACAGACATGCCAATCCTGCCCTGCGACTGAGAAACATGTGGTCTGCATATTTTAATACAGTGGGAGCTGTACCATGGCAGAGGAAAATGGTTCAAGATCGTGGTTGAAAATAACTGTTCTACGCAAAGTGCAACTGATTTGCACTGTTTTATGCATGAAGATCCCATTTTTAATGGCATAAATTTAGACATTGATTTGTGAAAACTTGAATACTTGTAATATTACTATTTATATAGATCTGTATAAATAAAGTGACGATGTAAAGGTATGTGATGGTTATTTATTGAAGCAAATAAAAGAAGTTCTGTAATAAACATTTTTTTATTATAATATACTAACTTCAAATGTGAGAATAACATAATTAAAATCAGTTAGGAAATAAGTACCGTATTCTTCTACAACTAAAACTAGTAATACACAAAATGCGTATATCGCAGAGCCATTCTTAAAAAATAAATCATTCTTTAAAAAAAATTAAAATCTGTAATGCTGCCATTTACAATCGACAAGTAACAAGTTTGTAAATGCTCTTTTCTTAACATTATATAAATCTACATAACAAAGATATTAGTCACATTAAATCAGGTATATTCTTTGGCAATGTTTTTCGTCATGACTCAACTAAAATAAAAATACTAGGCCTAATCAGAAAGGACAATTTCAAGAATATAACACCTATAACTATACCTTTCTAGAAAAACTATACTGAGAAAAACTTGTAAGGAAAAATAAAATTGAGTGAAATTAATTTGGCAACCTTCTTGCCACATGCATTCAAGGTTTGGAGAAAAAAAATTAATATTAATAATTTAAAATATTAATAATAATAAAAATTAATAATTTAAAATTCAGTAAGAATCATCAAAATCTTATTTTCACATTGTTTTCTTTTATCTTTTTCCAAATCTCGAAGACGAGTTGCAACGAGGTTGCCAAAGATGTCCGCATCATCTTCTTGTGAGGGAGGAGGCAGTGGTTGACTGGCTTTTTGCATTAGATTTATTGCCTCCTCCATGATTGCAGTTGACCTATTACGTTTGGTTCCCCTGTTTTCATACAAATTGTTGCAAGAGACAGATGCTGGACGAGGAGGAAGGACAGTCACAGGTGAAGTTACAAGCTGAGAACTGTTGGCACTTGACGCACTTGGAAAACTTATCAGGGATGAAGATGTAGAAGAATTGGTAACTGGAGAAATTGACATAGGACAAGATGCTGATACAACACTTGTAGTAATACCCTCACTCATTGGTTGCAGATTATTATTATCCGGATTGTCATCATCAGGGATCATCGAAAACGCCTGGAAGTAGGAGATGAAGATTACATTTATATGTTTAAATTGTTTACTAAATTACTAACTTTCAAAATAGTTATCATGACTCACATGTAGGTTTTCATCATAGTAGATAGGTAGCACCGACTCTGTACTCTGGTACAGAGCCTGCTGACTCTGGACTACTGGTAGGTTCGACGAGGATTCGGCCTGAACACAGGCTTTTTCAAGGAAGAGAAGCTTCTTGTACAAGTGCCACTTGGGCACATAAATGCCGTCCGCGTCCGCCCCACTGCACTTGTTTT